>JADLZL010002316.1:0-272688 GCA_015844335.1 Chrysopogon serrulatus | reverse complement strand
TGTATTTAAAATAAAAAGCTTTTGTTTGTAAAAGATATGTTTTGAGAAACTATTAGCTACATATATGTAGATATGTTCAAATCTGAATTTTAACTTAAGTATGCCGTTGGTCAAATCCTTATGCCCGAATAAGGACTCTTAGGTGGCTTATATAAGTACTAACTTGGGGGGTTTAATTTTTGATCTACGCTCCGACCAAGGTATGTATATTGTGATGACCGCACTACGGCTACCCCCCGTGGTCAAATGGTGGAGGTAGCCCGCATATATGAATTCAGCCATATGTGTGCATTAGAAGGATGCGATATAAGAGCATGATAAGTCAAACCCATGGTCTAGGGAAGTGCTAGATTGTGATGCGGAATAATTGTCATGTCAAAACCATGCAATTAAGGAAAGTATTTAATTGTGGGTATATCTCACGTGTAGTTGTGATGCGATCAGCAAGTGTGTTGGGGCAATACTTGTGGAAAGTATTTAGCTTTACCGCTTTCACTTGATTTTGTTGTTTGTGATATTGGGGAATTGTTGGGTCGCAAATGAAATTTTTACTGCCAGTGCGCTAACCGAACGCGTAGATTAAATCCACATGACGACTAGTTATATATCATGAAAGTCGTGTTATGCCACCAACATAGAGCATTGATTGCCACCTCGGTCAAGCAATCTTGTGAGGACGGCGGAAATAGATGAAGCATGCATCATCATGATTGTTGCTTTTGCACGAATTATGCTCCTCTCACCTTTGTTTTGCAATAATATGTAATTTATGATTAATGTAATGTTACTATCTTTCCCCATGTTGAGTAGACAAAGAATACCTTGATCTATGTTGCTTGAATTGGAATGCTTGTCATTTAAATATAATATCATGTTCTTTCTTTCAAGTTATCTCCACATTAGTTCCATAGCAATATGTATGTGAAAGTTTGTTAGTGAATGAGTGTGTAGAGGTTGTCTTGTGATGCTTTTAATGTCATTTAACTAAGTCAAAATATTGCTTAGTTTTGATGCAAGTGTTGAGGTTACAAACTTGAACTTAGGTGTTCTTTAGTTTAGCCTCATGGCAAATATGTTGTTTCATCAAGCTTTTTGCAAAGATACTTTGGATCTTACTTAAATAATTAGGACCCTCATGTTTATTCTACCTTATAAGTAAACTAAAAATATAGTGATTAAAGGTAATAATAATTGGAGCTACTAGAATAATATGATTGGGTGCTCTCATGTTACTAGAACAAGGGAGAAACCTTGTTTGATATTGTTTTGACCTTATTGGCTGCTAGGACAGTTTCTGTTGTGGTGATGTTTTACGTGGTTATAAAGGTGTTTTCTGTGAATGTGGTCAACACGAAAATTGTAGCTAACTTCTTTATCTTTCTTTGTCCTAAAATTTCATGATTTTAGGTCTGGTCGTTTAGGAGTTATATATTTTGGAACCTTGCTGTCCAGTTCTGCATATCCTCTGGACAGATCTGAATGTTTAGATTATTTGACCTCTATGCCTTTAGAATCAGGTTTTGGCATTAATAGAAGAAGTATAGTACTTTTGTTAAGCTTTCCAAAATGTCTTTGATCACTACTTTTGGTGGTCTACATCTCTGGTTATAAGCTTGAAAAACAGAATGGCTGAACCTGTCCAGATCTGAATAGAGCTATTGTCTTTGCATTGTTTGCCCTTGCTAGCTGTAGAATTATCTTAATAGGATAATAAGAAAGTTTTTTAGACAACTTAATAATCTTTCTATCAAGTTAAGAATCACATTCATTGGATCTCTAAAACTCTAGTTATGTATCTCCGAAGTTCATGTCAATTTTCTATCCAAGATTATGCAAACCTAAATTTCGATAGTTTTGGTCATGTTAACTTGTGGAGTAGTTTTTGATATGAGTAACCAAGTTGGGTTAACTTTCTAAGCCTTCGAGAAAGTCTATAATCACCTTTTATTTGATGCCTACAACTCTAGTTTTGATTGAAATACACATGCTTGCTACGTTGCTATATGTCTTGGTTGTGTAGAGCTGCATGATAGTGTTTTTTTTATTCTTGTTAACTTGGTGTTTGCTCTAGGTGTTTGCTAGCCTTGGATGAGACTTTCTAAAATGTTAGTTCTTGTATGTGTATGTCTATGTGTCCTTGGTGTAGCCATAACCAAAATTCTTTTGGGTTCTTTTTGCTACTTTTCATGCAAATCATCATGTACTTAAAAGACTTTGGCTTTATCCACCTGTTTGGTAGTACATCTTGCTTTTCGATTGATCTTTGTGATTATGTCAATGTGTTGCCTTGTTACATAAGAATGCTTTTCATGTGTATGCTTTGTGCTTAGAATGATTGCTTAAGCTCCCTTATTTTCGTTTCTCAAGTGCTTGCTTTTAGTCGTCCCTGTTTGTGTGGTTGCTATGTGGTCTAACTAGTGCCCTGATCGTAGCCTCGCTTGTCCTCGGTAAGCACATGAGTGTCGAATAGCTCATCTTAGAACAACGCTCTGTCATGATAATCGCATGGTTGTCGCCTCCGATTAAGTTCTCCATCTTAGGAACCCGTGCTGTAGACATGATTGTTAACCTTTGAGTTTTATGTTGTAAAACTTGTAACCATGCCTATGTTCAAACCCCTTGATGTTTGGCGTATGGCATAGGTGTGCACCCTTGTGAAGATCCTAGTTTGTTTGATCAAACCGGTTGAGCTTTTCGTTAGTGCCATCCCTTGACCATGATGGTCTCTTCCTAAAGGTGAGGACCTTTTGCGTGATCGACCAACCCCCGTTAATATCTTACTAAAGGCCAGCCCTTGACCTTGGTTGCTTTTTGCTAGTTGTAGAGACCATAACAAAATTTAAGATGAACCTCTTCGTTGCCTACCCTTTTGATGATCTAGTGCAACGTTAATCCCTCAACGTTTGATCTTGAAATCTTTCGCTTGAAAATCATATAGTTACCATATCAATTCAATCTCTAATTGGTCTATCAAGTTGTTGTCTTGAAGTTTACTCAATTCATCTTGATGCTCCAAGATCTATATATATCAACATTCTTCGTTATATTGGCTTTGCCCTTTGAGTTTGTCTTCTATTTATCTCCAATATTTCTAATTCTAGGATGCTTATCAATCTTGATCTCATGATCTTACTTACCATAACCGAGTCTCATATTAATCACTTACTTAATAGTTCCTTGGTGGACGTATGGTGTGCGTGGAAATAAAGCAAGAATCTTACGCTAATCATCTTCGGCAATTGATCTTGTTCTCACGGTGTTTGTGTTTTGGTCTTCGAATCACAATCTTGTTGACTCCAAATCTTGTGACTACTCTTGCTCACTATCCCTCCTCTATTTGATGCTTGTTCTTATGATCAAATTTATGCCATTGAAATTTCCCTTTGGGTATAAATTTAGTAGTGGTGTTACGACTGGCATTCTATGGTGCCGTGATGATACCGAGAGCCTCGGGTGGGTGCATACACAAGGTTGTGCTGCTCGGCACACACAATATTATCGAGGTTGCTAGTCATAATCCATTGCAGAAATTATCCGCTGAGATATATCCTTGTGATCTTTCCTTTGGTTATCTTCTCGAACTTATCAAAAGATCCATATATCCACAACCCAATTATGCTCCATGAGATTTCTCATTGGTTGTAGGCTTAGTAATGAGGTTATGATCAAGAACTAATGGTGCCACGACGAAACTGAGGGCAACCTATGAATTGCAACCATACGGTGATGTTTGCTCGGCCAAGACGTGGGTATCATGGTTTTAGTCATGATCCATTACGAACCACACCGATAAGTTGTCCTATTGAGCTTTTTCCTTGGTTAGCCTTCTATTTCATCCTAATGCCCTCATCAAGCTTGGTGTTGTCGCGCTTCCTTTCCGAAGTTACGAAGAGAAAGACCTTTGAAGAACAGGTCATTGACATAAACGAGGCCTCCGGCTTTATCCTCCCGTCTGGAGCCATGGTAACCTTTTTGGGTAGTAGTTAGTACTAACTCGATCGATAAAAAGGACACAACACTTAAAGTTGGATCGGTTATTAGACACCAAAGCCCTTTGACATGTATGTTTCTTTATAAGTCACCCGATGCTGATTCCTTCCCACTAATTCCCTAGAGTCACTTGAAGACTTCAGTGTCATGTTTAATATGCTTGTTATCTACATGTTTGGCATGATTGTGAATAGCTTGCTCTCTAATGCTATATCATCCGGTGTGACTATGCTTGTCTTGTTGGTGTTTGTGATACATGTCGTCTATTGTATTTCCATGTATTCATACACTTGCATCTTGCATCTCATCTATCTAGGTACGCTAGATGAACTACGTAAAGGGCGAGATGTTGGAGTCAAACCCAAGACGGTGCAAGCTAACTTGACCGACTTTTGGGTCTTATTTCAAAAAGCCCCCGAGCATTCCTAAGTCTCCCACCTTTTATAAAATGCAATTGAGTACTTTTATGTTGTTTATTGCATTAAGTTATAGGAGTTGATTGGAAACACTTGCTGCATTTATATCCCTTCCTTGTCCAAAGAAATTATACCTTGAATCCTATTAAGATTCGGGTCGAGATGAATGCTTAGCCATGCTTAGGCCGTAAAAGTCGGATGATTCCCCGTCATCCGCGAGATATAGATTGTTACTTCTCGGTCACGGTTGGCTATATATGCTATCGTGGAAAAAGAACCATGTGTTAAAATAAAAGAAGACCTGCAGGGACGGTGGACCCTGCCTAGTCGCTAAGGACCTGGAAGCGTTGTCCGTTCTTGGTCATGTTGAACGCAGCCCAACACATAGCCGGCCGCCCGAGTCTTGCCGAGGCATGGGAAGCCAAGTAGCTCAACTCAAGACGGAACACGGGGCGGTTGGGCAATTGGTGGGATAGCGGCATACTAGACCAAGGGCAAGCATGTCTAACTCGATCCTCGCGTCGTCCTTGGGTTAGCATGGTTTGAACATCCCGGCTATCCGACTTTCGGTTTTGCCCGACGCGAGAAACGGGCCCGCGCTGAGTTGTACCGTGTGGTTATCTAATGCAACCTCGACGGAAGGATGGGTGTGTGTTGGAATACCCCCGAGCTTCCGGTAGGAATCGATCTGAATCGCCGTCTCTCGGATAGTGAGAACTTGACCATTGCCTCCTACGCGTAGGAACTCACTAAATAATGATGGTTCTAATAATGATGATGATGATGATAATATTGAAAACCCATCCCTACAGCAATCAAAATATTTAATTTGGTGGTGGTGTAATAAACAACTAAAATGTATCTGATTCATCGGGGAGAAAGAAACAATAATGGATTACACACCTCTTCTCTTCCATCGCATATACACTGATTCTACTTTTGATGAACACAGGTGAGATTTGTTTCTTTATTTCAACACTATCTGACGTAGGAGAGGATGGTAACCAAATTAGAATAATACTGATGCAGTCAAAACATAAATGAAGAGACGGAGTGCAGACCTGCAATCTGCTCGTGCCTTCCTAGCGACACGGCACAAGTAGCAGCTGCTCGCCGATGCTTCACCCTCACGCTCGCCAAAAAGTCTGATCGCCGACGCCTGACCTTCGCTCGTGCCGCGGGAAAACCAGAAGCACTCGCGCCAAAAAGGAAAAACGGCGCCAAATACGGGAGCGACGGAATTGTTTTTGGGCCGAGGCCCAGGTAGTGAGGAGCTCGGAGCGCATAAATGCTACGCACTGCGCGGGGTCGTAGGATCGCAACGAACGGCAAAGATGTGCTGACTGCAGGTGCAGTCGTTTCAGCTGAAGTTAGAGGATCTCATTCCTCGGTTGCATGCTGAGTAGAGAGGCGGTGGTGGCGGGCAGCCGCGAGGTGGCGGCATCGCGGCGGCAGCCAAGTGCGCTAGGTCGAGGGGATTGGCGGTAGCTCAGAGCGGGGAGCGAGGGAGCTCAGGGCTCGGGAGCGGAGGGAGGTAGGCGGCGTGGGCGGTAGTCGTGGAGGGGCGGCAGTTCCATGGTAGAGACAGAACGTGGCGAGGCGAGACGGATCGAGACGCTAGGGGCGGGGGCGATTAGCGTGGGGTGAGATTTGTATAATAACTTGAATCATTTCGGTCAAGAATGGACTAATCCGATGGAAACGAACGAGGCCTAAAAGGGTTTGAAAGGAGGATTTAGATGTCCATGCTACGGAGGTTTAAGTAGGGCCCAGCTGATTGGCTATTTCGTTGTTGATAGCTGAGCTCTCGATCTATTTGAGTAAGGTTTTACACGGCACAGCTAGCATCGTTTTTGCGTACAATGCAAGCTACGTTTTGCATCGTGTGGTACTGTCAATTGCCTAGCATTAATTAATAAGGTAGATATTTTACAATCAAATATGGGTAGAAAAGTGTATGTTATATACCCTCACAGTGGTACGTTTTTTAGGACCTCAAAATCAAAGGACTGGTACAAAGAGGGCCAACATCACAAAGCCAATGGAGGCTAGTGTGACTGAGGATGGTATTCTCCCTCTGTCCTTCCTGACGAACATTGCTTCATAGACTGGGATGTTCATGATCACTAGCACCCCACAGAGAATGATCTGGAGGAAAAATACATTCAATGCCATACCATTCTCACCACTTGCAAGGATTATTTGATATAGTCCTCCCACCAGACACACAAGGTTGAGTAGTGCAACGGTTGCGATGATCACATTTTCCGGCGACGATGTTCCAAATTCCATGATTTCTTGCTCATACCTTTTCAATTCATCTTCATCACTTACCTTTGGTGAAACTGCAAACGCCATCTCTGACAGTCCTAACAACTTCCTGATGGTGTCGATGACGGCGAAGAGGTATGAGGTTATTCTTCTGACCATCCACATCCTTTGTCCATTCCACCATCCTCTCAATGTTTCTTCACTCAACAATGCCTCATATGCACTATAGATATTCTTCACAACTGAGACATATATGAAAGGTGTGATCCACGGACTCATTACCTGAAATACATAATTAAGATCATGGTAGTTTCAATGCAGATCACACGAACTGAAGTATGACTTGTTATATGTAACATACCTCAGGGAACAAGGTGGTGCCCTTGAGTAGGCATAGTGAAGGGATGACAACATAATATAGTGTAGGCAGTGAGTTGGGTGCCCATAAACCGTAGATTGCGTAGCCCATTTGATGCAACAACTTTATTTTTCCATGTCCAAAGAAGAAGGCGCAGTACTTTGTAAGAAAATTAGTGAAATTACCCTCGCTCCATCGCTTGTGTTGCAATATTGTCTTAGCAAGTGTTGTTGGCCCTACACCGAGAAATCCTGCTCTGGGGGGATTGTTATATACTGACTCCCATCCTCTACAATGTATTGCTAGTCCGGTGACAACATCTTCCACGGCAGACACATATTTCAACCCAATCTCATAACCCCACTGTGTGTTATGTTCATAAGTGCAAGTTGCTAACGACTTAGCTTCCTCTTCAGCTTTGTCTATGCAGTGCTCTGTCTTGATTCCTCTGTCCCAGTCTTCCTTGTAGTCTTTGGTAAACCTCCTACCGCATAGGGTCTCCCTTCTATGGAAGCATCCAGTGCCAATATACAATGGTCCACCCCAAGTGTCCAGACCACTCATCTCCACCTTAAGTAAGATTCAACACCATTATTGTTAGTGTAAAGGTATGCATAATGATTGTATATAGTATTCTGCCACGTGAGAACTGCGTTGAAATATATTTTTGCTGACCTGATTGATGGCTTTGAGGGAATTACCATATATGTTGTTCTTGGTCATATTAGTGTAGTTCTGAGGGTACTGCACAAATGCGATTTTGTGACCCATTTCTTCATCAAGGAAGAAGCATAGCGTATCTCTAATTGAGTCGCTATTGTTTGAATACATATCGCAGTCCACATTCAAGATGATAGGGCTGTTGCTTATCACTGAAGATACCCTTATCTGCATTTCAAACGAAAAGCTCACACCTTAGAAATATGCACTATGATTAAGCGATTTTTCTTTCATGGATGGAGCACACTATTTTTTGTATTTGTCTGCCATGAATCCATGATGCTAATAGAGTTTGTTTCCAGAAATTGTCAAACTCTAATCCCTGCTCTTTACTTTATAATATCTGAAAGTCATGAGTAGGTTTAGGACCAACATATTTGAAGTGTACATTCACAAACTCCATGTTATAATTTCTCTCATAATAAGGAAATGGATCAATGATAGCATGTCTTGACCTTTAGGCTACTTTCATCATGACATGAAACTTTTTGATAATGAAAATCGTAATTGTTTCAACAAACTTGTTTCTAATAGCAGTTATAAGCAAATATGTCTCTGCAAATGTGTGGAGTTCAGAGCATATTTGCTAAACCTAAGATGACAAGGTGATGTAGTAAGGAGCATACCAGAGCGTTCATGGCCCCAGCTTTGAAGTTATGGTGGTATTGAGGCCTCTTCTCTCGTGCCATGTAAACCAGTGTTGGCAGCACATTTCCTTCATTGTCAACTACACTGCTGTTCCTCCCATCTATCAGAATCTAGCAAAAGGAAGAGCTTTTTATATAAAAAAGTTTGGAGTCCCAAGCAGTGCGAAATTTGTAGGGATGGGGAAAAATGTACCTGTACAATTGGGTGGTGATCCTTTGAAGTAATACCCGCATTCCACTCAGAAAATCCTTTATGTTTTGCTTTAATTTCTTCAGGAACCTTGCCTGACCTAGTAGCGAAATCAACTCGCTCTTTCATTTCTTCATAGAGGTCCTGCCCAAAAGAATAATAGTTGCCATGGCAAACATGTGAGTGCCAATGTACTCCTGCTGCCTACTAGTCATCAATATACAAGTGTTCAATTATGAAAAATACACATACTTTGACTGATGACCACTCTTGTAAGGCATGTGGATCTTGAGGCTTATCTGACTCTGCAAAGTAGATGGCCGGTGACCGTGGCTCAATGTTGTATCTCCTGCAGAATGGAAGCCAATGCTTCGCGAAGGTGGAGGCCTCCCACATTGCGTAGAAAGTGAGAATGGAGCACCCATCGTCTGAGAGGTACACATTCAGTTTCTCAGGTGGGTAATTGTATGCCATGACTGGCAGGATTGTGGCCATGACAAGGCTTGGTGGCTCCGTCTGTGGGTCCGCTGTGCATACGAAGATGTCCACAAAGGGTAGCCGTTCTCCAAATCTGCTCCAAATGACATGATATACGAATATGTTAGGGTCCAGTATAATTTGTTTATTTTTTTTTTCGAGCGATGACATGCTATAATTTGTTTATTTTTTTTCTTCGAGCGATGACATGCTGCACACAAACGTCTTTTGAAAGAAAAAAACAAACAGTTATGCGGCATAAGGCTATCCGCACTCATCATCCTTTATTTCTATCCTTTATATATCCCTTGGCCATCAAGATTCTCTCCTCTATACACGTTTCTTTTGCACCCATCATCCTCTATATCCTATACTCTATATCAATTACTAACAATAGTCCCATTTGCCATCTTTTATAAGTTTTATCTAAATATATCCATGTGAGATCTTATTTTAAAGGATTTATTATAATAAATTTAATGGTGTAATTAGAATTTAATTTAGTTTTTTGGTTTGCGAGTTATAATAGTTTTTGTTAGGTAAAAAAAGTGGGACCCGCTGCTGCACTCTCTCCTCTCTCCTCTATCACCTGTGCGCACATGGTTTTGGGTGGAGGACCGGTGGGCCATGCTGTTTACCGTCCGTCTGCTGCTCCTTTGGAAGCCTGAGCGCATGCAGGTAGTCTTACAGGACTCCGCTGCGGCTCTTTTTTCATGTAAACATTACTGCAGGTTTCCTTTACAGTGTCGAGTGCAGACAGTCTAACAAATGCAAAAAACAAACAGGTGGAGTGCAGTCAGTGCTCAGTAGAATCTATGCCATCTTAACTATTTTAATAGGCTTATGCAACGACATGTTGCAGAAGGACCAAAATGGACCCAATCCTTCCGGTCTATCT
This sequence comes from Chrysopogon serrulatus, assembly GCA_015844335.1. NCBI lineage: Eukaryota > Viridiplantae > Streptophyta > Magnoliopsida > Poales > Poaceae > Chrysopogon > Chrysopogon serrulatus. Next base: position 262,721 of record JADLZL010002316.1, on the reverse strand, counting down.
GGCACAACTTTGCCTCTCCCCAAGCTAAATTCTTTGCTTGGCTACTCACCAAGAACCAGATTCATTCCAAAGCCGCTCTAAAGAGAAACATGTACTTTAGGAGGACAAATGAGAAATTTGAGGACAGGAAGTAGAAACAGCCGACCACATAATATCAGAATGTCACTTTGCCAAGGAGTTCTGGAGAAAGATTGGCTGGCAAGCTAGTGACATTGCGAAAATGCATATACTTTGGGAAACCAGGGCCCCGATTGAGAAGCCAAACCGGTCTTCTCTTCCGTTCTTCTATTACATCTGCTTAAACTTTGGAAGCATAGACAAGATGTCGTATTCTGAACTTTGAATCCGGACCACAGCCGGCTCATCGCAACCTGCAAAGGAAGCGAGATGCGAAGCTATCGAGACGTAGACTACCCTCCAATAACGCTCCTCAATTATCCTGGCGTAATAACCCTCCAACTACCCTCCAATAACCCTCCAATATACTTTCATCAACCGGCTGGCAAGCTAGTTAGTTTCAAAAGATAACTTTGACTTAGTTAAAACCTAAAGTTATATTTGTTTTTTTTGGACGGAGCGCAAGTACTACTCAAGGTAAGGTATTGCTATGCTTTGGTACAAACTTTTCAGATGACAAGTTAACAATCATTCTCACATACTCCTTCGGTCCCCTTTTTACCTATCTTTCTGAAATCAAGCGTGTACCTAACTTTGATCAAATATGTATTTAAAAGATTAATATTTATGGTATATAATTAGTGTCATTAGATAAATCCTTAAATCTATTTTTATAATAAACTTATTGAAGATACAAACATTGACAATATTTTGTATATTCTGATTAAATTTAGGAAAGTTCGATCGGTACGAAATACTATAGCGACACTTATAAGGGTGATGTACACCCTTAAATTTTAGGGTTACTGGTTGAGCTCCGGTGGTGGAGCCAATCGGTCACGAGTTTGAGCCCAGCTCAACCGTGATTTCCCACCGGGGTTTTTCCCCAATAATACGCAGTCTCCGCTTGGATCGGTTCAAGCGCCTACCTCTCACTCGTGAAGCCACAATGGTATCGTGACGTGCCCGTCACCTACAGAATCAGAGGATTTCGGTGATATCAAAAAAGGACGCGGTCTTCTGATCTGAGTATAGTTGTAGGTTTGTTTGTACACGGGTGGTGTGAGTTTGTGTGTGTGTTTGAGTAGGCGTGCGTGTGTACGAACAGATACTACAGCCTGTATCTCGGATGAGAGGCATCAAAAAAATTTGGGGTTACTCCGGGATGGCAGCGACTTCTCTGGTGAAGATCTTGAGAGGTATGACTGCCAACTCACTATGAAATTGGATTGTTTCTTATCTACCACCTGCTATGGTGGTTTCATTCCCCTTCCGAGTGGGCCGTCGTCCGGCATATGGGATTTGCTAGTTGCTCTTGAGACAAGATTCCTTGTACTCAGACAATGTGATGGCCGGTTGTTGTCTTCTTCGGCCTGGGTGTTCAGCGATCACTAAGTATGTTGATGAGTTCGACATGCTGCTTTTGGTGCCAATAGAAGCTCGTGTTCAATCGTTGGGATGGAGGTTGACTTCAAACTCCATGTTACTCCGACCGTCGGCGACAAGGATGATCGGGAGGATAGTTAGGGCATGTACAGCGCGGCTACATGACCCGTCTCTATGATGCGAATTTTGCAGAAAACCCGCTTGCAGCGAGTAGACGGGCCGAGGCCATCGTCTCGCGAGGCGACGACACCGGCTCGTGCTCCCACGCAGAGTCGTCGACTGAAAGAAGCGCTCTACGAGAGAGCGTCTTCTCGGATCGTCGCACGTGGATCCTGCTGCGGACGCGCGCGGGATGCTAAGTCATCGACGAACTGTGGGTGACCGAACTTGTGCGTGCTTCCTCCGGTGGCGCAGCAGTGGCGCCAAGGGCTCGGCCGTCCGCAGATTTGTATTTCAACTTTTTTGTCATTGCTTTCTCTGATGACCACTGGTGTCTACAGATTTGTATTTCAACTTTTTTGTCATCTATGATCACTGCTCTTTTATTCTATTTGTATTGTACAAGACCTGTTGCCGACTTGCCGTGTACATGCTATCGCAGAGAATTTGTTGATTTATTCTTCATGTGAACTGGTGTAGAAGGGCTATGCCCCTCTCAGGTGTACCAGTCGTATACAATATACAATATTCAAAATATATCACTTATATTAATGGATCTAAAAATATTGCAATCATGTTCAACGTATTTAGATTAGCAACACAATAATATACAAGGATGATATTCATGATTGATCATAGCCACATGCAAGCATTAAATAACTTGCAGGTAATTAAATAGACAACCTTTGTCTATGGGTTGTATGAGTTGTCTATTTAGCTGTCTGTGTCGTAAATTTTAATAGTTTGCAGACATCCTCTTGTCTGTGGGCTGTACTTGCCCATGCAAGACTATGTTGTATTTTTTTAAGTGTCTCTTTGCAAGTCTTGGAATGTAAATTTTATAAAATTTATATGAATACAAACCTGGTTTCTTAACAAAAAAACTATAGGGTTGTGCATGTGTGATACATATAATAAAGCTAAAAGTTAGTTAGGACTCTCTTCACCGAGAATGACTTGCAATTTGGTCCTAACAATCACATCTAATATATGCGCACGGTAATCACGCCGAATCAGGTCTCCTAGCCGATTCCACCGTTCCTTTCTGCGGACTTCATCAGGAATTGTCTCCATCACCTACTAAAATGACTGATTTACCCTTATCCAAAAATAAAATATAAAAATAAAAATTAGATCTTATCCCACATATTTTGGTGCGGGTCACATCTAATTTGGTACTATCCCAACTATTTGGTACCTTACACCTCCTATTTTTCCACTATCTCATCTTGCCCGATGAATGACCTATATTTTTTTCCGATCATTATAAAATTTCTCTAGCTTAATATATAGGGGTTGTTTGGGACTTTTCCACTTCGCATTTTTTAGTTTCGCTCCATGTTTTTCAGTCTAGCTCCATGAACTCTGCTCGAGAAAAAAGATAGAGTTTTTTATAATAAAAAAAGATAGAGTTTTAAGAGCACCTAAATGATGCTCCTTACTCTCTCTGTCTCTCTCCCCTTAAAAAGGGGTTGCTCCACACACACACCCCATAATAAAAAGAGCTAGCAAAAGAAAACTTTTAGTGCATGATTGGTCTATTATAATTCATCGTCAAAAGAGATCGAGTTAATGTACTTTTAGCTCAAGATCTAATAACTAAACGCACCCTTTAATTTGTTAACACAAACAGCATACTGGAGTATATATATGAATGTATCCAGCGATGCGTGAAGTTCCTAATCTCTTGAAAAATGATTGGACGTGCAACAAAGGATATACTTGTATCGACAGAAAGTATGCATATATGCATGCACACACAGTCACACACAAACCTGGCGGCGAGCCTGTCCTTGAAGGTTATGCGGCGGATGGGGCACCAGCGCACGGACTGCGTGATGACCCAGTAGAAGCTGAACCACAGCTCCGCCGCGAGCATCCCCAGCCATGCCGCCCTGCCGGAGCCGGCTGCCGGGACGTGCGTCGCCCTGTAGCAGAGCAGCAGGCATATCCCCAGGAACACCGTGACGGCGTGGAGCCTGTAGAGCGCCCTGCCACCGTGCTTCTCCGTCGCGAACAGCCTCTCCGCCATTTCGATCGATGTGTGTGTCCCCGGGCAGGAGTAGATGAGGGCGCGGAGAGCAGCGCGTGCGTGGCGTATCTTATAAAGCCGATGGATCGTGCATCACAGCTGACACCACGCCCACAAGCCGGCCAGCGACCAATCGGTTCAGAGACGGCACACGAAATAAAGGTATTCAGCTCTTTGTATACGTACGTACGTACGTACTAACGTACCACAAGACACAAGTTCAATACAGTCGACGACTTATTCTCAAAAAAAAAAAAAAAAAAAAAAACAGTAGAGGACTTTGTAGCTAGCGGCCCAACTTCGGTATGGCACTACTATGCCGCTATTTGGATGGCAAGTCTGAGGCAGAGAGGGCTTGTCTGGATAGCTGGCCTCGCCTGGGGAGCCCCGCCGCCCAGGTTGGTCGACACAGCCCGAGACGCGCTGGAAATCGACGGCCTCGTTCGAGGTGCCGATCCAAACAATGGCGACTGCTGCTGGTGCTGGTTCCACGGTCGGTGCAGCCGGCAGCGGTCCAACCGCCGGGCCGGCGCATAAAGGACAGTGTCCACCACTCCACATAAGGATCGAGCATTCGCGATATCCCTACCTACCTGGGGTGGATACGTGTTAGTCTCTCGGTACCAAATTTCCAAATTATAAATTATTTGTATATTCTATAATAATGTTCATTAATTTGAGATACTTTAGAATGATTTATAATTTAGAATAGATAGAAGTAAAATTATATAATAAATAAATATTGACATGTACTTTCTAATACCATATTTGAATCTGCAACTAGTATATGAAAATGGTACGGATATTTATCCGACCGTCCGTTCGACCGAATTCGTTTAGAGAGGTTCAGATCTGTCCGTATTTGGGTCCGGATATTCAACATCCAGTACCGTATCCGTATCCGAATACTCAAATCGCATATTTATGATGTCAATATCCAATCATATCCTATCCGGCATGGATGACACTATCCGTATTCGAATCCGAATCCGGACAGAAATATGAAAACAAATGTGGTATCAGTGATATCCGTCCGTATCCGATCCGTTTTCATCCATAGTAACTAGCAAAAAGGCTGGTAAAAAATAATATATTGTATTTATATACTTTCTCCGTCTCACAAGTCACAAAGCATGTGATTCTCGATTTTAGAAAAAAAAAAAAAGGATAGGCAGCGCACCTGCATGTGCCGCGCTTGTTATTGGAATTGGAGTCGCTAGTGGTGCATGTGGCCCGTTGTTGGGACTTGGGAGAGGGAGACCCTATTGCACGCCTACTACAGTACTACTCGACCTGCAGGGTGCAGGCTAGCTGCGGCAGCCGGCAGCTACTCCTAGCTGCTTCGCGTCACGGGTGCCGTCAAACGGCCGACCGGGGTACAACTGTACATGTCACGTCGTGAGGACGAGGTCGTACATTGCGACGTGTACTGTAGCTAGCTAGAAGTAGTACCAGCACGTGTGTATTGGCACCAGCCACCAGCCCACCGGCCACCACCAGGCATGGCTCCCAAAATTCTTAACGTTTTAGATGTATATGTCACGAGCTTGGCTTGATTTATAAAAAAAAAATGTAATATTTATATCTTTAAATAAATTTATTAGAAGTTTAGATTTTAAAAAAAAATTTAATTATAATACTTATTATTTATAAAAATTGTCTGGAGTTGTTTCGGAAAAGCAAAAATGATGATAATTCTAGGAAGAATGAAGTACTAGTAGCTAGTATGTAGTAGTACTAATACGTGTGTAGGCAATGAAGCTATGATACCATGGTGTTAGACTATCTCCAACCGTCCTCACCCAAATCGGAGAGGCATTTGTTCCTTTGGGTCTCGCAAAGAAGGAACAGGACACGCACCCAAACTTTCGATCTCCAACAGCAGACCCAAAAAGCATCTTGCCCGCCCCAACCTCTCCGGCTCTACCATGCCGGTTCCACCGCTGAAGCCTCGGTCGAGGGCGCGGAGCGGACCTTTCCTCGGCAACCCGTGCTCGCGGGCCTTTCGCGGGCCTTCCTCGATGCGGCCTCCCTCCCTCCCGCCAAATAAGGAAGCGGCTTCCATGGCGCCGGCAACTTCCATGCGCAATGCGGAGGGATGGAGGAAGTGGAGGCGAGGTGGAGGCCCTCGGTGGCGTGGACGAGCCGGTGATCGCCGATTTGGGCCGCAGCGCCGGATCCGGCACCGCCAAGCCCGATGAAGCCACGTACCTCACCCCTATAGGAGCCAGCTCACCTCGGCCTCATTGCTCTCCTCGTCGGACATGCTCTGCTCCCCGACGGCCGCGGTCCACCCCGCGTCAACGCCTCCGATGGGCCCACCACTGAGATTTGCGTCGGCTCCCTCCACGACGCTTATTTGCCTTCCCAGAAGAGTGGTATGCAAAATGGGTGCGGCGTTTGGGTCTTCCGTTGGAGCAAGTTTTTGGAACGCAAAACACTGTGAATCACCTATTTTGCGTTTGGGTCATGGTTTGGGGAGCCTGTTGAAGTCAGTCTTACAGCTTTGGCCTAAGATGCAACATTTCAATATTAATTCCAATCGCTTAGTTTTGATCCGTTTTTTATAGACACAACATATGAAACACTCCTATTCCCTCCGTTTTTTTAAGTATCATGGATCAGGATTATCCGTAAAGTGTTTGATTAAGTGGACCATCTCGAGATTCGATGGTTCAGACTCTCAGGGGTATTCACACAGGTTGGATGATTGTATGCGCATACTTTAGAGATATCTAGATTCAGAACTGAAAAGTTTTGGGATGTCACGTCAGATATTGTATAGGCCGGGTGTCATATGGGGTATTCGGATGCTAATAAAAAAATAAATTACAACTCACTAGAAAACCGCGAGATAATTTTTTAAGTATAATTAATCTATCATTAGTATATGTTTACTGTAGCGCCATATTATCAAACCATAAACTAATTAAGCTTAAAAAATTAATCTCACAAAATACTCATAATTTGTGCAATTAATTATTTTTTATCTTATTCAATACTTAGTATATGTGTCAAACATTAAATTTGATAGGTGAAAAGTACTTTTTAAAAGAAACAAAAACCCCGGCCACATAATATTGCATGCCATAATATTCGTGGACCGTCATCGTCCACATAGAGAAGTATATAGCATTGTAGTTCGTTCTTACTTCCTCTGTCCTATAGACTTTATCGTTAGAAAACCGTGTCCCCCTCACAAACACGCTTCCTGGACGACATACTCCATGGGACGGAGGGAGTATATAGCTCGCGCTGGTCGCGTATCTCCATCTCCGATAGCGTCCTGTCCTTAATGATTACTGTAGGTGATCACAAACGCGTGCGTTGAGATCGGGTCATCACGCATCAGTCACATCTGATCTGCTGGCCTCTCTTGTCAAAGATAATAAAGGAAAATTAAAAAAATGAGTACTTAATGCTGCTCTACGTGAACTGACAGGTCTGATATGAATGATCTGAGAACAAGTGTCCGTGGTACGGCTGCTGCTGCCCTGCGCCTGCGCCTCGGTGTCGCGTTGCCAATTTGCAACTCCCGGAGCCGAGGGTGCGCCCCGGCCCGTCGTCACATGTCCTCGTCCAATATGCCCACGGCCACTCGATCGTCAGTTGCAGGTCACGCTCACATAAATCACATAAATCGGCGGCGTGCCGGGGATCACTCGCGCTCTCGCTGTCGCAGCGGAGCAGTCCCACACAAACGGATCGGACGATCACACGTTTCGCGCCGCTACCGACGTATGAGTACCTACCATTATCGATCCTACTGTAGAATCTCGTGGAGCCTTCACGACCAATATGTGGACTTATATATACCGAAAACTTAACATCACTGTTGATGGAGTTTTCATTGTTGGTATCCGGGACGGACAAACCAATTAAGAGGTGCTTAGGTAGCATCAATGCAACCTTCCACCTTCGCAATCTCAGTAGCGTCGTGTGCAGCTTTGGGACGTGTACACTCAAACGACCGTGTATTAGGCTATCAATGGTACTGTGAGGCTGACATCTACTCTCTCCCCACATTTTCATATACATAGTGAGCTTGTTTCACTAGTTGGCAATGCAATTTGATATTTGGCTGGCGTCAACATAGTACTCCTTCCGTTCCAAATTATAAGTCGTTTTGATTTTTTAGGTACATCTATTTTGCTATGTATCTAGATATAATAATGTGTCTAGATATATAGTAAAATGGATCAACTAAAAAAGTCAAAGCGACTTATAACTTGGAACGAAAGGAGTAGTACTGTATAAGGCATTGTCTGATCTCTAGACAATATCTACTAATAATTATGTTTTTGGTTCTAAATAGTAGGTACAGATAATAGACTAGATAACTAGTAACTAACCTTTAGATAACAACAACTATCCAACTAGCTAGATCAAATCAGATAATAAGATATTAGCTAGCTAACTATTATCAGATAGTGAATCCAAACAGGACTAAATATGTAGTTGTGTGCAACTACATATATGTGCTTTGCCAATACAAAGAATCCATTAGTAGTCCTTCAATTTTAGAGGTGCCATCTAAATTCATAAATTATTGCTCAAATATTTCTTGATCCAAATATCACAAATTTAGACTTGAGCATATCATAGACCAGGCTGAAAAAATCTAGCTTTGCAGGTCACATTTTTTATCTCGTATAATGTCCCATATGGACAGAGATAACGCGAGACCTATCTTCTCCGTCGCAACACGTGCTCCCCATCTTCTCCACCCGCGCCCTCCCTCATACTCCACCACTGGCGGCTCTCACTGTCCACTTCCCACCCCATCCCTCGACCCCACCCTCACGTAAACCTAGCCGCCAACAATGCACCCTCCCCTGTCTTCTCCATCCCGACTCCCACCTTCTCTGCCCTCCCTCAGCCCTCCTCTAAACTTAGGGAAGCCTCTGGCGAGCTCCACCCTTGTCCTCGCCCATGCCTACCGACGGATGGTGGCTTCCGTCACCTCGATGTGCCACCCACCTCTTGCCCCAGTTCCTTGACCTTGCCCTCCCTTAAATACAGGGCAGCATGCCAATGAACCTCGCCACCAACCCAGCCCAACCGCCATCTCTCGTTGCCGTATCATATGCCTCCACCGCGGTGCCACAACCACCGCCCCAAATCCTCCTTCTAAACCCCCTAATGTCAGCACCCTGCTGCTAGCAACGTCCTCATCAGAACCCTAGCCGCCTTCTTAAGCATGGTGGTGAGATGTGATAGTGTAATTTGACTATGTTGGATATGGGATATGATGAGATCTTAAGCATACTCACTTATTGATGAGATTTTCATAGAAAATCCACGACCAAATAGTAGGGTTTTTTTTCCTTACCATTGCATACCACTTGCACATAGCAAGCTAGCATAGGGTGGGAAACAATTACTAGTATAACTCGTCCTGAAAAAATTTGTGACACAGGTGAGGAGCCGGAGTACGACTTCACCAACAATCACTAGTACACAATGCATTTGTCTTGACAGTAGGGATTTATTTCCACTGGCGGTTTTAGCTTAGAGACGCCACTGGAAATCGACAAGCGGGCCCCACTTTAGAACCGCCCGATGGAAAAGGGCTAGCATCGCGGTTCCTTAAGTCAACCGCCAAAGTAAATGGCGCCATTTACATCGGGCGGTTGACTTAAGGAACCGCCAGTGATAATGAACATTTTCACTGGCGGTTTTCTTATGTCAACCGCTAGTGAAAATAAACACCATTTTCACAGGCGGTTTCCTTAAGTCAACCGTCTGTGGTGATCTTCTCCTATATATACCCCCTTCTTCCTCCCCACCACATTCCAAATGTAATCGTAGCTCGAACAGTTCTTCCATGGAGAAGCTTTGGAGGTCCGTTTTCACTAAATACAAGGGGGAGGTTTTGCTCTTGATTTCTTCGGAGGAGGTGACTAAAAAAAAGTTAGTTTATGTGTTTCTTGCCTCATTTCCCCCATTCTTGCTCAATCCCACCCACTTTTTTTTGAGATCTAGGGTTTCACCTCATGTGAGAGAGAGAAGAGTAGCTAGGTTTTTGTTTTTTTCTCAATAATTCTAGTCACTATTTTTCTAGGGTTTCCTTTTATTTTAATAATTAGTTATGTGTAGTTTAATTAGCTATTAGTGATGTTTTTAGTGGTGATTCTTTAATTATAGTTTCATTAAATTTTAGTTTCTTATTTAATTATTAGTTAATGTGTTATATTGATGCTTGAAATTAGTGTTTGTTTAATTATGTAGTTATATTATGTTTAATATAATTTATAGTTTTGTTTTTTTTAAATCTAGTAGTGGTGAGGCTTTGATTAGGATTTTATTATGTAGTCTTCCTTTAGTTTGTATGGTTCCATCTAATAAATTAATTCTTTAAATTATTATGTTTAGTTCATTTAGTTATGTTTACTCTTATTTAATTATTAGTTTATGTGTTATATTGATGCTTGAAATAAGTGTTTGTTTAATTATGTAGTTATGTTTTGTTAAGTTAAGCAGTGGTTAGGCTTTAATTTGGGTTTCATTAAGTAGTCCTCCTTATTTTTTTTTAGGATTTCATATAATAAAATGATGATTTAATTTACTATGTTTAGTTCATTTAGTTGTGTTTAGTCTTATTTAATTACTAGTTTATTTGCCATATTGATGATTAAAAATTATTTTCTCTTTAATTATTAAGTTTTGTCTTGTTAAATTAAGCAAAGGGTTAGTCTTCCTTTATTTGCCATATTGATGTTTAATTATTAAGTTTTGTCTTGTTAAATTATTTACTATTGCTTTATATACTTTTGAGAGGCGAATTTTTTTAACTAGTTGTTTTAACTATATGTGATTTAGCCCAGACGTGTGTTATTTGAGAAATATACAAGCGAGAAGTTCTTTTCATCTATAAACCATTGAAGGAGTTTGTCGATCATCTTAAGGTTTCACAAGTGGCCGGTGCGTAGAGTTATGAATCAATATCATGCATGTTACATATATAAGATGTTATTACAAATAAATAACTCTATGCAATTTATGTAGTGCCACAAGCAACCAATCGGTTCGCTGCACTGTAGATTCTACACGTGCGAGTTCATGAGAACGGCCGGACGGTACATCAGGAACCCTAATAAGGTACCACTAATAGTAACGTTTGTATTTATATCGTTAACAATGCAAATTTACTTAGACACATGGAAATATATATATATATATATATATATATATATATATATATATATAATGCTTACAAACTTCTTTTTCAGGCATATCAAGAAGCGGAGTCCTAAACCTTCGACGACCTAACTCTGTCGGAATAATTGAGGATCTCTCGCTCATTTATCATGAGAGAAATTATTCCTACAGAGGGAAAATATCACCACCCGAAAAGCCCCTTAGCGAGGCCGAGTTCGAGCGCTAAGGGACATTAGCGCTCTGAAATTAAGTCGAAATGATTATTAGATTACTCTCCAATGTAAATTTTATTATCACATGGTGGCCACAAAATAATTTTGATGTAAACAATGTATGATGTAATTAAATTGTTAATGATGTATATATGTATATAAGTATTGTATGGTATAATTACTTTTTCTTGATGTATTTGTCATAATTAAATAGCCTTTGTATTGATCATAGTAAAAAGAGAAAGATGAGGAGGGGAGAAGGGAGGAAGATGAGGGGGAGAGAGGAGGGAGGGAGGGGGGAAAGAGGAGGGACAGAGAGGGACAGAGATGAGGGGGGGAGGAGGACAGAGGGGCGCCAATTCAAAAATGAAAATTCAAATGAATTTTGGCGGGAAAACGTTACCACTGGCGGTTCACCTAATAAAACCGCCGGTGGAAATCCATTTCACCGGCGGTTCCTTATGTGAACCGCCCGAGGAAAATGGCATTTTTACCGGCGGTTCACATAAGGAACCGCCTTGTGAAAAATGGATTTCCACAAAGGTTTTTCAAACAACCGCCAGTGAAAATGCAACATTTTCACTGGCCTCTTGCACAGGCGGGCGGCCAAAACGCCAGTGGCAAGGCCTCTAGAACCGCCTGTACAAAGCATTTGTGTACTAGTGAATGAATGAGAGGATTAGAGGATGTTGTCCTACATTCGAGTTGCTTATGGAGTTAGAGTCTTCACTTTCATTGAGGAGCTTTGTCTACTCTGATGTTGTTCTGTTTGTGTGTGTGATTCTGCTAATGTGGTGATGTGATAACTATGGTTAAACCTCTACTGTGACCTTCTAAAACAAGTTTTCTCCGTGTATGAACTGTGATATGAGCTAAATTTTGATAATGTGATGGTATGATCTCCTGAGACTATCACATTATGATTTATTTTGTGGATTTCCCTTCTTAGGACCTGTTTGGATGCATCAACTAAATTTTAGTTGGCTAATTTTAGCTAGGATGCATTCAAACAATCCCTAGCTAAAGCTAGTTAAACTTTAGTTGGAATCCAAAATGTATACAATCCAATTAGCTGTTCTAACCCAGCTAATCCCAGCTAAAACTGGCAAAAGACAAATTTACCCCTCCACATCCACGCACTCGTCTGCATCATTCTCTCCGCCTGACGCGTCTTCCCCTTCTTCTTCCCAGCGCCGTTGCCACCCAAGCCGCCGCCTTCTTCCCTTAGGCCACTCCATCCCAGATACACGCGTCGGGGAGGGTCAGCGACCTCCGGCGTCGGCGGCATACCGGGGGCTCCATAAAACTGCACGATGCTGCCGCTGGAGCTTCGGGCGAAGCTACTGCTACAGCCGCTGTAGAGCGCGACGTTCCTGTTTGACAGCTGCAGCTCGGGGAAGTGGAAGGAGCCGAGGTCGAGGCGGAGCGAATGGAGTGGAGGGAGATGATGAAGTCGAGGTCTGTGAGGGTGGCGCCATCCGAGTTTGCTGGACGGTCCTCGTGGCTGTCAGCTGCCACGGCTTAGAGTTCCAGGAGGCTACAGCATCAACCCGGACGCAATCGCCCAGGCTGCGCACGCCGACGTGGAGCGCTCCGCCTCCCGCAGCCGCGGCGCCAGCAGCCTGCACGGCTTCCCCATCCTGTGGCGGATCCAGAAATGGACCAAGGGGAGGGCTAAATAATAGAGGGATTTTTTTGCTCGGTAATAGATATAGCAAACATTGATATCGATTCAAAGTGCTCAATGATACATAGAACTATGATAATGAGAATAGAAAAGTACCGGATACAAAGAGCTTCCCATAATAATAAAAGAAATCCATGTATTAGGATTTTGCATATCAATTAATTAAGAAATTGGATTTTGATGCATCTTTCTTTGCATAATATCTTTCCATCCTAAGACATTTGGATTTTGCATATGAATTAAGAAATAAGAGAATGGGAACGGGAACGGGAACGGGAACAAGAACGGGAACGTGGAACACAGATGGGGCGAGGGGGCACAGCGACTAGCCCATAGCGCTAGAACGCCGGACTCGGCCACCGTCGCCGCGTCGCGCAGTGCCGGGCGCGTCGCCGCTGCCGCAACCCGAGATCGGCAATCAGGAGTCGACGAGTCGAGGACGCAAGGAGCGAGGCGCGAAGTTAGGAGCCGAGCAGGCCAAGCGCGCTGCTTATTTGCTGTAGGCTGCGGCCTAGGCTGGGGAAAAGGCAGCTGGGCTGCATTCCTACCGGGGGGGCAGCAGCCCGGGGCCCAAATCCGCCCCTGCCCATTCTGCTCGTTTCGGACTCCTCGCACACGCTGCTCACCGCGTCGCCGCGCTGCTGCACCGCTACCGAAACAGCTTGCACGACGTGCACAGCTGGGGCGAGCGCCATGGCTAGCAAGGCGACTGCGAGGAGACAGAAAGCTCCGAGGAGAATGAAAGAACAGGTGGTGTTTTGGAGAAGCTGGTGGTGTTTCTGTTCTGTACTTTGAAGAACTCTGAAGCTGCTATTCTGTTTTGATGGCATGCTTTCTAGCGCCGGCGTGCATCTCGTGGCGTGGGTGAACTGGAGCTGACGGTGGCGCCAAGCATTCTGGTGGCGCAGGTGAACTGTTTGCTTCACTTAAAAAGCCGTTTCAACTTATAAGGCAATAGTATTTTCTTTCCATAGAAAATTAGTCATTTCTACAGTATTTTGGCTTATCAGCCCGAACTTATAAGTCCTGCCAAACAGCTCAATAGATGCTGGGAGCACAAAAAAAAAAGTGAAATTTAGTGAGGATAGCATGGTCAACTAATTCCATTAGCTGATGTATCCAAACATCCCTAGCTAAAGTTTAGCTAGCTAAAATTTAGCTCTAGCAATTAGCTAGCTAAATTTTAGTTAGGATGTTTCAAACAGGGCCTTATAAACGGTGGATAACAAATCATGCAACATATTGTGACCTGTGTTGGCATGTTTAGTACTTTGTTTATGTAGTGCATGTGCCTTGTAAAGGATAATCTTTCGCCGTTAATCCTGCGACGACATGAGGGCACACAGAATAGATGCAAATCTTTTAAAGAACGAATCTTGTACCATTGAATTTGGCCTCTCATCATGCCACGTCTCCAGCCCTTGACCATGCCACGTCTCTAGCCCTTCATCCTGCCACGCGTCAATTCAGAATTCATCTTCATACCCAAAGCTTCTCCTCCTCTCCAGCTCTGCTGCTCATCCGCCACAACACATCCACCGCCACTGCCTGCAACCACGGCATCACGCTAACAGGAGAAGCTCATCAAAACAGTCTCGCTGTGTTTCCTGCCCGCGCGGATGTAGCGGGCCCTGGCCACGCCGACACCGGCGCAAGCCCCAACGCCGACTTGGTTTCCACGAGCTCCATGCTCAGCTTGTTCGCCGGCACCAAGTAGGGTGCCGTGCAATGGTCGGCGGCAGGGCACGAGTGCGGTGGCCGAGGCGGCGCTCCGCTCTCCATCTCTCCTCGCTCCCAGTCCCATGGCCCTCGTCTCTCGCTCGCACAGCTGCGCGTACGCGTGGACTTCGAAATCGAACTCTCCCATCCCGCCCATGGCGCTGCCGAGCCGCTGCCGGCAACGACCGGTCCTAGACGCTGCCGGGGGCAGGCCGCGGGCCCCTGCGCGTTGCGCCACTCTCCCGCGAGCGCCCAAGCCGTTGCCGCAACGGTGCAGAGCAAGCACCGAGCATTCTTTGCTTGGTGACGTCACATGATGGCATGGCCATTTCCATGAAGGAAAGTAAATACAGCAATACATGGGAAATACACATATACCAGCAATAAACATCAGTGGACATGGTTCACAGTGGACCGCTCCATCATCTCCTGGACGGCCCACGTATCCATGTGTCACGGACTTGGCGTCTGATACTGGAAACAAGCAAGCACCCAGGAGCACTCGAGTCAAGAAGCCCAGTATTCGTCTTTCCGGCCCAGAATGGAGCAAATAGATTAGGCCCAGTTGCATCTGGTGTATTGCTGTCCTACAGCTGTAACGAGTGGCTTAAAAAGGAAGGGAGGAGAGAAAAAGTAGAACTTGACTGGGAAGTTGTTGGCCTGGCGGCGAGTCATGTTTCGGCGAACGCCGACGACGGCCAATTCCACCAAATCAGTATCCATTTATCGTTTGAACTCTGAATTCGAACTAGTATTACCCGTATCACTCAGTAGTGTTACATCTGGTATCAGATTCGTTCCGATCCTTCTTCGATTCTCATCTCGCTTCAGTTGGGTTCGTCTTCGTCTGCCGTGTTTCCTTGCCTTGATCGCAACTGTAATCCCCGTCGGCAGAGCTCCGAGATCCACTGCGGTGTCGATTTCGTGAGACTCATAGGTCCGAACCGAGGTTTGTTGGGTCAGCAATCGAAATTCTGGCGCACGAACACCGAACTCGGCTTCAAGTCAACATGAAGGTGGAGGATCAACTGGCGCTCATCATCTCCAAGCTCGAAGACCAGAGCAAGGGGATCGCTGAAGGCAACCGCCGCATCACCGGCGTCCATGTCGCCGTTGAAGATCTCAAGCGGCGGCGCGCCAGTTTCGATCGGCAAGGTCCACAAGTCGATACAAGAGTCGCAGATCTTAGCGATTGTGTTGACTCCCTGCGCCAACAGCTTGAAGATCTGAAGGCCCAATCCCCCTCAACAAAGCACATCGGTGATGAGGAATCAACCCCACTCAAGTCGCCGGCACCCGCTCATCAGGGTGCGTCCTCTTCGCAGGCGGCGCAAGGGCCGTTAGGCCACGGCGTTGTTTACACTCACGGGGGTTTGGTTCGGGGGCTGAAAGCCGCCCTCGAACCACCTCCGGTCAAAAGGTGAGCCACCCGGTTCCCCCCCGCTATTCCTGAATTCCAGCACATGCGGTACCCTTTCGGTCGTTATCCACCACCTTACAGCCATACTCTCCCTCGGCTTGAGTTTCCTAAATTTGATGGCACTAATCCTAAATTGTGGATAAAACGTTGTGACACATACTTTGATGTCTATGAAATTCCTCCTCCAAATTGGGTCAAATTAGCCACTATCAATTTCACTGGTACTGCTGCTTTCTGGATGCAATCTATAGAGTTAAATCTTAGACAGTGCTCTTGGGCTGTTCTTTGCAAACATGTGATTGAGCGTTTTGATAGAGACCAACTCAATCATTTTGTTAGGAAATTTCTCCATGTTAAACAATGCTGCACTGTGGTAGAGTATATCTCTCAGTTCGATGACTTAATGCATCAACTCTTAGCTCATGACCCTTTTGTCAACCCTGCCCTACTCACTGGCAAATTCATAGATGGGTTAAAGCCTGAAGTTCGTGCTGCTGTACTTTTACATAGGCCAAAAGACTTGGATACTGCGAGTTCTTTGGCTATTTTGCAGGAGGAGGTAATCCAAGGACAGTCCCAGTCCTTTCCACAGGCGTTCTGAGTTTTCTAACTCCCACAAGTCTGTCAACAGAACTTCTGGTTCTTCTTTTGGGGCTTCTAAAAGTGTTGAAGTCAAATTGCCTGAGAATACTTCTTCAGCCAATGATCCAATCAAACCTGATGAAAAATTGGTTGATTTGATGGCTCAACGCAAACAAAAGGGACTCTGTTTTAAGTGTGGTGCCAAGTGGAATCCCCAACACAAATGTCCTACTTCAGTTCCTTTGCATATGGTTGAAGAAGTGTGGCAGTTACTTGCTGAACCTACCAAGAAATCAGTACCAGTCATTCATGATGATTTTGATTCTGATGATGATGAACTTATGGCTATTTCAGTTCATGCCATCAAAGGGATTCATGCTTCTAAATCTTTGAAGTTACATGCTCATATTGACAGTCACCCGGGCAAAGGATCTTGGTAGATTCCGGCAGCTCCCACAACTTTATCGGTGAGCATCTTGCGGCTATTACGTCCCCACTTGGACACCATTGAAACATCCCATGACAAGAAAAGTAGGCGATGGAACTCGGTTAGCTTGCACCCATGAGATCACCGACTGCTCTTGGTCCATACAAGGGTTGATGTTTACTACAAGCTTCAAAATACTGCCTCTGAAGTGCTATGATGCCATCTTGGGTATGGAGTGGCTTGAGTCTTGCAGTCCTATGAGTGTTCGGTGGAAAAGCGAAGTGGATGAGTTTCCAAGATTTGGGGTCTCAAGTAACTCTCAAAGGTATTCAGGAAACCTCTTGCAGTTTACCTAAACTTCATGAGCTCCAACTTAAAGCCCTGCACAAAAATGAAGGGATCTGGGGTATGGTTCAGTTGTATTCTGTTGACACTGAAAGCAGTACATCATCTACTGTCATGCAACCAGAGGTTGAACAATTGATCAGTGAATTTTCTGAACTCTTCAAAGAACCTTCTGGTGTACCACCTCAAAGGTCCCATACTCATACCATTCCCTTGATACCTGGTGCTCAACCCTTTAGAATCAAGCCTTATAGGTATACTCCCTTTCAAAAGGATGAAATTGAAAAACAAGTAGCTCAATTGCTTAAGGACAATATGATACAAGAGAGTACAAGTCCTTTTGCCTCCCCAGCTCTATTGGTCAAGAAAAAGACTGGTGATTGGAGACTTTGTGTAGATTTCAGAAAGTTAAATGCCTACACAGTCAAAAACAAATACCCTTTACCCATTATTGAAGAGTCTGTTTGAAGAATTACATGGAGCCAACTGGTTCACAACCTTGGATCTCAGTGTCAGGTTTCACCAAATATCTGTTGAACCAAATTGATCAAGACAAAATCTGGTTTTCGGACTCACCATGGCCATTTTGAGTACAAGGTTATGCCATATGGCCTTACTGGTGCTCCTGCTACCTTCCAAGCAGTAATGAATCATGTATTAGCTCCTCTACTCAGAAAATGTGTTGTAGTGTTTATTGATGATATCCTCATATATAGCAAGTCTTACTCTGAACACATACAACACATTTCTCAAGTATTCCAGCTTCTCCAAAGTTGTCAGTTCAAGGTCAAACTGTCCAAGTGCTCTTTTGCTCAAGCCGAGCAACTCCACTACTTGGGACATGTGCTTAGCCCCAATGGAGTATCCACAGATCCATCTAAGCTCGATCGGGTGGCTAACGCCCCCTCCAACCAGTATCAAGGAATTGAGAGGATTTCTTGGTTTAGCTGGGTATTACAGAAGATTTGTGAAAGATTTTGGTATGATTGCCAGACCTCTAAATGATCTGCTAAAGAAGGGCACTATATTTGTTTGGACAGAAACCACTGAACAAGCTTTTCAGCTGTTGAAACAAGCTCTGATAACAGCTCCAGTGTTAGCATTACCTGATTTCAGTCAACCCTTCGTTGTTGAAACTGATGCTTCAGATTATGGTATAGGTGCTGTTCTTCAACAAAATGGACACCCTATAGCCTATGTTAGCAAAGCATTAGGACCTCGAACTCAAGGGCTTTCAACATATGAAAAAGAGAGTTTAGCTATTCTGCTAGCTATTGATCAGTGGAAGGCTTACTTGCAACCTGCGGAATTCATCATACAAACAGATCAGAGAAGCTTGACTCACTTATCTGATCAAAGACTTCATACTTATTGGCAACAGAAAGTCCTTACAAAGTTGATGGCTATCAATACAAAATCTGTTACAAGAAAGGTACTAGCAACAATGCTGCTGATGCCTTGTCTAGAATTCACCATAATACAGCAGTTTTGTCAGCTATTACTGTGGCACAACCTCTGTGGTTGCAATCTGTACAGGACAGTTACCAAAACAACCCTGTGGCTCAGAACTTATTGACTACTCTAGCTGTGCAAGGTACTGATGGTCACTTCACCTTGTCCAATGGTATCATTAAGTACAAACAGTCTATCTGGCTAGGCCATGATGTGGAGTTACAAACCAAAGTCACAGCTCAGCTTCACGACAGTCCTATAGGGGGTCACTCAGGTGCTTTTGTCACTTATCAGAGGATCAAGAAACTGTTCTATTGGCCTCAAATGAAAGCAACCATCAAGGATTTTGTCTCTCAATGCCTAGTTTGTCAACAGGCCAAAACTGAGCGGGTCCCTTATCCTGGCCTTCTGCAACCCTTACCAGTACCTGATCAAGCGTGGAAGGTAGTCACAATGGACTTTATAGAAGGATTACCATCATCATCCCAATATAATTGTATACTGGTCATTGTTGACAAGTTCTCCAAGTATTCTCATTTTGTCAAGTTGAAGCACCCATTTTCAGCTCTCCAAGTTGCCAAGTTATATATGGAAAACATCTATAAATTGCATGGGATGCCTCAAGCCATTGTCTCTGACCGAGATAAAATTTTCACAAGTCTGTTATGGAAAGAGTTGTTCAAACTCTCAGGAACACAACTCTGCATGAGCTCTGCATATCACCCTCAAAGTGATGGTCAAACTGAACGTGTGAACCAATGTTTGGAAGCTTACCTGAGGTGTTTCATCCACTCTTGCCCCTCCACATGGTCCCAATGGCTCCATCTAGCAGAATACTGGTATAACACTTCTTATCATTCATCCCTGCAACACACTCCATTTGAAATCCTGTATGCTCACTCCCCTCGCCACTTTGGGATTGATCCTGATCAAGATTGTGTCAACCCTGATCTGGACAATTGGTTACAACAACGTCAGACTGTCTATGCCTTGTTACAACAGCAGTTAACCAGGGCTCAGCAAAGGATGAAGACTCAAGCTGATAAACACCGCACTGAAAGATCCTTTTCAGTAGGTGATCATGTCTGGCTCAAGCTGCAACCTTACACTCAGTCATCAGTGAACACCAGACTCAGCAACAAACTGTCCTACCGTTACTTTGGCCCTTATGAGATAGAGGCTCGGGTGGGTCAAGTGGCTTACAAGTTAAAACTCCCCAGCAGCTCTTCTGTGCACCCAGTCTTCCATGTTTCATTGCTCAAGAAGGTGACTGGCTCTGTCCCTGTTGATTCTTCTCCTCTACCACCAGATGATCTTCCCTTGCAGATTCCAGAATCAGTCTTGGATCAACGTATGCGTAACAAGTCTAATCGGGTGCAACGTCAACTTCTGATCAAGTGGAGTGGTCTTCCTGCGACGATGGCCACCTGGGAACCAGAAGATGAGATCCTCAAGCTGTATCCTTCTCTAACGGCTCGGGGACTAGCCGTAACTAAAGGAGGGGGGATGTCACGGACTTGGCGTCTGATACTGGAAACAAGCAAGCACCCAGGAGCACTCGAGTCAAGAAGCCCAGTATTCGTCTTTCCGGCCCAGAATGGAGCAAATAGATTAGGCCCAGTTGCATCTGGTGTATTGCTGTCCTACAGCTGTAACGAGTGGCTTAAAAAGGAAGGGAGGAGAGAAAGTAGAACTTGACTGGGAAGTTGTTGGCCTGGCGGCGAGCTGCGGCTCGGCGAACGCCGACGACGGCCAATTCCACCAAATCTGTATCAGATTTATCGTTTGAACTCTGAATTCGAACTACTATTACCCGTATCACTCACTAGTGTTACACCATGGACCAAGTACACAAAATAGTGCGTGCGTTTTTGTGGTTTAGCCTCTCTTCCTTTCTCTGATATCAATCTGCTGCTTACTGGGTATTCCGATCTGAACTGGCATATAGGAGTATGATGTACTAGCTATAAACTTTGCCCATATTCAGATCATGAATATACTTTATGTACAGACATATTCTTTAATTCCAAATTAGTCTGCCCATTTCTTCTATTTTTCTTTAGAGGACCGTAAAAGCTTTGCCGTAATTTTATTAAATAAATGAATAAAAGAAAAAAAAAAACTGCACAGAATTTTTTTTACAAAACGTGGCAAAACGGGCTTTGCCGCAGCAGGCCTTCCTCTCCTGAAACAAACCAACCCCCACCCCCCCCCCCCCCCAAAAAAAAAAACTTCCATTGGATCCCTTCTAATCGTTCAAACTTCAGATAAGAGAACACATATATACTACTCTAAATTTATCAAGTGTAACGTAAATGATTTCAGCTCCTATGAAATTGCGAAAGCTTGTTCCTCAAATATATAAATTCCTATAGTTTAACACCTTCAAAGCAGAGGTTATTTTTCAACTATTACACGAACTCTCACCTTAATATCTCAGATATATATAAGTAGTTGTGTTGCCTAAAAAAAGTAATAAAGAACCAACAAAAATATATCCTAGCCTACACAGGCTGGGATGCGGCAACGCCGCATCAATTTTTCTAGTTGCCATCGATTTACCTCCCAAATCATCCTTTTGAACGGAGAATGGATCTGAGGCAGGGAACAGAACAAAGACTGCACTATAACAAGAAATCCTAACGGCCGCGCGCTTCCTGCTACTAATGAACTAATCTACGCGCATGCTCGCTCTCGGTAGCCGGCGACATGTCCTTTTCTCCAGAACAGCGGCCTCGAGAGGAAAGAATGGTCACAGAACGGCAGAAGGTACAAAGGCAGACGGCTAACCGCAGCTGCAGGCTAACCGCTGCACCAAACGCTGCACAAGCACAACTCGTTTTCGCCCAGAACATAGCCACGGAAGAATCCAAAACTGATCTTTCAAAAGAAATTCTCAGTCCTTCATCATATCAGGGGCTTGTATATAAAAACCCCGGCCAAGCGACATGTAAATCACGCACAGACACACATTTCATCGCAGAGATATGATGATGATGAACAATTCTACTGCTGCCTCCCTCTTCTACTTTTTGCTCATTATCTGCAGCGCTGCGCTGCACGGGAATGCATCCCAACAGGATCGACTGAGAGAATTCATCAGGTCTCGGAGGAACGCTCTTAGTGATGACAAGAGCGCGTTTAAGGTGAATGACATAAGCCACGCGCACAGGGTGAGCACAAGCTACTCCGACAGTGAACAGAGTGCCCTCAAGGCAGCTGACAAGATCACTGCACTGCCGGGGCAACCAGCCGGCGTCGACTTCGACCAGTACGCCGGGTACGTGACCGTCGACGAGGAGAATGGCCGGGCACTCTTCTACTACTTCGTGGAGGCGCCACAGGATGCCTCCACAAAGCCGCTCCTCCTGTGGCTTAATGGAGGTTAGGAACTGAAGATACTAACATACTGTCTTACTCTTATCTCTCTTCTTATTCTTATCTCTTCTCTCAAGTTCATGCATGTCTCTTGTTAGTTGTGAAATGCACCATGCCTGTCTACGAGTAGCAGTGATGAGCACATTAGCCCGTACTTGCTAGATAACACTGGGTAATTAATTAATAATAACCCTGCACACAGGGCCTGGGTGCTCGTCGCTTGGCTACGGAGCAATGCAAGAACTCGGCCCGTTCCGTGTAAACAGAGACAACAAAACGCTGAGTAGAAACCACAAAGCTTGGAATAATGGTAACTTGTACCTGCTGCCTTTATTAATTTCTTTTGTTTATCGACAATTTGTCTACGTATGAATTGAAAGTCTCTCTAACGAGATAAAAAACGGTGTACATGTAGTTGCTAATGTGATCTTCTTGGAATCACCGGCCGGTGTTGGATACTCGTACTCCAACACATCCTCGGACTACGACCTTAGTGGAGACCAAAGGACAGCTGATGACACATATTTGTTTTTGGTTAACTGGCTGGAGCGCTTCCCCGAATACAAAAGCCGTGCATTCTACATCTCCGGAGAGAGCTATGCCGGACATTATGTGCCTGAACTTGCTGCTACCATCTTAATCCAGAATTCGTACAACAGCAAGACAGCCGTAAACCTACGGGGCATCTTGGTAAAAGATCAAAATTTTCTTAGTTGAAGCAAATTATACTAATTTTATAGTATCCTTATTAATTAATGGATACATATCTCTTTTATTTTCCTTCAAGGTTGGAAATCCATATCTAGACTTGCATAGGAACCTCAAGGGTACAGTTGATTACTTTTGGAGCCATGGGTTAATATCAGACGAGGTATTTGCCAACATAACGAGGCACTGCCATTTTGACAATTCAGATGGCGTGGATTGCAATGGCACTCTGAATGGGGTCGATCCTGGACAAATTGATTATTACAACATATATGCTCCAATCTGTATTGATGCAGCCAACGGAACATACTACCCCAGTGGCTACGTAAGGCAATAATGATTCATAATGTTTCATTTCATAAATTTGGTTCTGCTAAAAGTGTAGTTCTATATAAATCACTGAACGCATGTTTTAATTTCCACATATTATAGTTACCTGGATATGATCCATGCAGCGATTATTACACATATGCCTACCTCAATGACCCAGCAGTGCAGAATGCTTTCCACGCTAGAATGACAAATTGGTCAGGATGCGCGTAAGATCTTTTGATTGGACACATCAACACCGATGTAATGTGCTTACAAAATTATTCACCTCAAGCTCGTGTGGTTTCTGCAGAGACCTGAACTGGAGAGATGCACCGATTTCACTGGTGCCAACAATCTCATGGCTAGTTGAGAAGAAATTACCTGTCTGGATTTTTAGGTAATTTAGTGACAATTTTTCAGAGGCAACAAATTATCCAAAGAACTTAATACGTGTATCATACAAATGAAAATGATGCCATTATAAAAAATTTCAGTGGAGATTTTGATTCCGTATGCCCACTTCCCGCTACGAGGTATTCCATCCACGATCTTAACCTTCACATCACAACTCCATGGCGGCCGTGGACAGTAAACATGGAGGTAACATAAGTTCTTTATGAAAGTAATATTTAGTCTTCTGGCTGCAATTATTTTGTACTAATGTAAAGAAATCCACTCTTACTAGGTGTCTTATTTTTTTATGAAATTAAACTCATATGCGAATCTACATCAGAATAAAGCCTTATATAAGTTTGTAATAAGCTTAAAGAACTCATGATGACAGTGTTTGTAGGTCGGAGGATATATTCAACAATATAAGGGTGGATTCACATTTGCCTCAGTCAGAGGAGCTGGTCATATGGTTCCCTCTTCCCAGGCCGAGAGGGCGTTAATATTATTGGACTCCTTTTTAAAAGGGTTGCTCCCACTATAGGTACCGGAGCAGTAGTAAATAAGCAAGAGCAATTATTGGACGGAGTTGGCACTATATCCTTATATCCATTTACGAGTTGTTTGGCTCCTTCTGCCGTAACACAAACACAAATAAATCTAGTTCAAATCTGTTTCCGCCGGTAACATTTGCAGCTCAATTTCGTTTACGTTTACGTTTGCGTTTCCATTTCTACAGTCAAACAACTCGTTAGTATTTACTTTGATTGATGGTGGTTTATATTAGCTGGTTGGTGGTATATAATTATAAAAGGTTCATCTTTCCCTCAGTGGACATGGATTTTCTGTTCGTGATAAGACTAGAAGTGAACATAATATCGTACAGAAGATGGTGTCTCATGAATGCGAGATTATATATAGCACACTCTTTTTTTTAGAGCAAGGCCAATAAGCTTGGCTTATAGCCAAGCCATGTCATTTGGAGATAAGCTCAGTAGCCGATTCATACAACAGTTGGTCTTTTCATCTTGATTCAAATAATATATTTTATTAGTATATGGGTCCCACCGCTACATCCACCGTCTTCCTTCCTCTTCCCCTGCTGCTCCAACGTTTGCCTTCGTTGCGTTGCGCGGTGGGCGAGCGGCAGGCTCGCGCATGTGGCTAGGCGGCGTGCGGACGACAGCTCAGCTTCGTTCTCCTCGTCGAGGTTGAGCTGCAGAGGCGCGGCGGTGCCAAGTTCGCTGGGTCGGAGTGCGGAGGCCGAGCGACGGCCGTGCGACGGTGTCAAGCTCGCCGGGTTAGCGCGAGGTTGAGCTGCAGCGGCGCGGCGGTGTCGAGCGTGCGGGGTCGGCGCGCGAGGAGGCCGCGTCGAGCTCGCCGGGTCGGCGCTCGGAGGCCGAGCTGCTGCGGCGTCAAGCTTTGCCTGGTCGGCGCGCGGAGGCCGAGCTGCGGCGGCGTCAAGCTTTGCGGGGTCGGCGCGTGGAGGCTGAGCTGCGGCGGCGTCGAGCTCGTCGGGTCAGCACGTGGAGGTCGAACGGCGTGCCAGTGCCCGGTGCGAACGACGGAGGGACGATGCGAACGTGAGCAAGGAGCCAAGGACGGCGATGGCCTAGCTGCTGGACGTGAGCTCAAGGACAGAGAAAAGGCAAGGAAGATGGGAGCACATGTTAGTGGCGGGACCCACGCTCTGGGTAACCGTGCAAGCGCCCGGCACTGCAGCTGCAGGTTGCGCCAAGCTATCTTTCTCCCCCTTTCTCTCTCTTCCAACTAGGATTATGCTGACATGTCTTGGCTATAAGCTAAGAGCGTCCCCAGCAGTAATAGTACGCAGTTGACGATTTGATGCCATATCATTCTGCGGGTCCTACATGTAAGTTATATTTTATTATATATTCCTTTCCACCTCAAATGCAGTAGGGTCTGCTGACCAGTCGCATGGTAGAAAAATGCATCATTTGCTCGGTTTCTGTGCGAGACTATCGACGAAAGAGTAGCCGGGCGGTTTCTGTGCGAGACTTCGCCGGCCGCTGGGGACGCCCTAAGTGATGTGGCATTATTGTACCTGCTCTTAAGAAACATGGTCGGAACTCTGCCGTGCATTAAAGTAGAGGGAAAAAACAAGACACAGATTTGCCCCACATGGCTGCACATCATCTCAAAAAGGAGGAGACAAACAAACAGCTTAAAGATCAAACTAAAATTAATGACTTTCCCCTTTACAAGTTTTGAAAGGCCCCCCCGCTGCCGCTGCTCTATGTATCTTCTTCTGTGCGCAGCACCACCATTAGAGACATGAAGCTCTCAATTTGGAAACTTTTCCGATTTCACTCTTTCGACAAATTTCACGTTACTTAGATGCATAGGCCGTTGAATTTTGCATCTTGTCTTTTGATACTGCCTTCATTGCAACTTTCGACTAGTTAACAATGGAGGTTTGACTGAAATATGAGATGTGGAGGTAGAGAGAATCTATCACTGCCGCGCTATAGCAGCTGCCTCTGAACGTTTGTTGCACAATGCAAAGGCAACTTAGACATAGTGAAGACCCGTTTCCTATTGACCATCACAAAGTGCACAAAAGGTTTGTTATAGTTATATAGCGTGGGACAATTAATCATGATTGGCGGCTTAGTCCTAATTAGAGACATGAACTGGAGCTAAAGGTGAGCTAGCTTGCGGCCCTAGCGTTGGACCCAGGACTAAAACCCAAAAACGTTGCTCAGTTCTCTGCTAGTGGAGAGTAGATCAGAGATGGTCGGATAGGGAATGGAACAAAGACTACAGTACAACAAGAAATCCTAACAGCCGCGCGCTTATATTACTACTAATCTACGCACACGCTCGCTCTCAGAAGCCGGCAAGATGTCCTTTCTCATGGGAACCACTGGCAACGACTCCAAGTAATCGAGTAGACAATCATGGAGGAGAGAGATGCTATTGCGAGCTCTGCCCACTACGAATAGCCTTTGCTGAAGTTCTGTTCGTTTATCTTATCACCGGGCTTATGAGCCGTTTAAATAGTATTTTTCTCTCACAGAAAAGCAGCCCACAGCAGAAAATACAATTCTTTTGCACTCGCAATATAGCCACCTAAGAATCCAAAACCGCTCATTCAAAACAAAATTTCAGTCCTTCATCAGGGGCCTATATAAACCCCCCGCCGAGCGGTTGTAAATCACCCACGTAACGTAACAGTAAAGATATGAGGAACAATTATACTACCGCTTCCCTCTTCTACTTTTTTGCTCATAGTTATACGCACCGCTGCTCTCGCAGGCTGCAGATGCGTCCCAAGCGGATCGACCGAGAGAATTCATCGGGTCTAGGAGGAACACTAGTGATAACAAGGGCACGTTTAAAGTGAATGACAACTTAAGCCACGGGGGTAGTTGCAAGTAGCCTCCTGCGCACAAGCTACTCCAACAGGAAACAGGTGCCCTCAAGGCAGCCGATAAGATCACCTGCTTACTTGCCGGGGACAACCAGGCCCGGCGCCGACTTCGACCAAAGATGGGCGGGTACGCGGATCGTCGGCGAGGAGAATGGCCGGGCACTCTTCTACTACTTCGTGGAGGCGTCGCGGGATGCCTCGGCAAAGCCGCTCCTCCTGTGGCTTAACGGAGGTTAGCAAGATAATATGTTGATCTTCTCTCTTCTCTCAAGTTCATGTTAGTGTTTGCTCGTCTTTGTCACTCTGTCGGTTAACACACTTGGGTAATTAACCGTCCACGGGGCCCGGATGCTCGTCGTCGGCGGGCTATGGAGCAATGCAAGAACTTCGGCCCGTTTCGTGTAAACAGCGACAACAAAACGCTGAGTCGAAACAAGAAAGCTTGGAATAATGGTAACCGATACCTGCCTTTCTTTTGCTTATCAAATTGGAAATCCAGGGGCAATTTGTGTGTGTATATATATATATATATATATATATATATATTGAAGGACCGAAAACGGCGACGACCAGGGGGGTGAATGGGAGCCTCAAATTTCTTTCAAAACTTTCGACCGCTAGCCCAAAATCGAACCCCAAAAAGCACAACCACAATCGAAGCGGTAAGATCACAACCTAACGGTAGGTGGATACCCTTAGAGATGTCCAAGAGGTACAGCGGATCAACCGAGGAAGATCGGCGACGAGCACTCGACGAAACTCCAAAAGCGACGCACTCAATTCCTATGGAAAAGGAGAGAGTGGCCAATCCAAAATACTCAAACCAACTTATGACAAAAGTACTTAGGAACAAAGTACATGATGCTAGAATCCCAACGCAACAAGCGGAACTCGAATCGGAATCCGAACGACCAAGAACCAAACAAAACAGCGATGAAAAGGATCTCAGGCGCTCATATCGGACATGTCCGGTACTCCTATCGGACTTGTCCGGTGCCAACCTCGAAACTCAGCTCAATACCGGACTTGTCCGGTATCCATATCGGACATGTTCAGTATGGATTTCAGCTCACAGCAACTTCGGGACAAAAAGCAAAAACCTACCCAAACGGTGTCTAAAAATCGTGAAATTTTAACCCTAGGATCTAGACACCTAAGAGAAGGTCTCCACAAAATTTGAGCTCAAAACTCCATAGTTTTTCCTACCGGACTTGTCCGGTACCATATCGGACATGTCCAAGATGGACAAGCGATTCTGGAAAAATCGATTTCAAGCCCAAAACTCGACCGAATCAACTTGGATTGACCTGAGATTTAGCAAAGGGGTTCACAAGGTAGTTCTAATGCTACTCCATGAAGATCACAACCCCAAACACACTGCAAGTCCAAAAATCAACGAAATCCAATTCAAGAGCAAGTTTTCCCCGAGAAACTCGATTCGACCCGATCTGTGGATTCATAAGGAATTAGATGAAATCCTTCGGTGGAAAGGATCAACCCACGACCAAAATCACGTAGAAACAAGTGGTTCGCAAAGAGATGGATCACAGCCCGAGAAATCGCTAAGAACGCGAAGAAGGGAAAGAGAGGAAAACGAAGAACGCGAAGAACAAAAAAACGAATCAATGCAAGCAACTCAATGATCGACTCCACGAGGAAACATGGAGGATTCGGGACCTCCATTCCCTTCACACGAGTTCGATTACACTAATGAAGGATTAGTGGACCTCTCTCTCACTTAGCACCTAGAAGAGGGAAACCCTAGAAAGGAAGAGGAAAAATGCAAAATGGGAGAGGTGAGGGAGATGGGGCTCCCTCCACCTTACTTATCGACCGGGCTTATTTCATTTTCCAGTTTTTGCCCCTGATACAACTCTGAGCAAACACCTAGCCCTAGGGATATTGCGGTCCAACTCGAACCGACTTCGATGCAATCTTCGATCCAACGGCCACCGCGCCTTCTCACCGGTAGCCGCCTCGGCGCGAACTCCCCGATGCCGCCACGTGCCGTCCGTCCGCCTCGGGACCTCCGCCCGGGGTTTTGAGGCTCAACCCGAGAAACCCGCCGGTGGTTTTGAGGCCCAAACCACGAAACCCTCCACCGTTGGTTTTGAGGCCCAAACCAACAAACCGGCCCATGTCCTTGCACTTGTCGAAGCCAAGTGCCAGCAACGCGATCCCGCCCGGCGATTCCGGGTCCCTCGGTCCAAGTCTCGATCGTCCGCCCTTTCACGCTCCCGGTCCATTCGGGCGCGGCCCGCCATCACTTGACCTTCACCTGCGCCGTCGGCCACCGCCTCCATGCTCGACACACGCACAACACAAGCCAAGGCACATGTGGAACTCGTGGCTTTCACCACCATCAGTAGCACCCCATCCGAGATGCTAGTAGTTGAATCAATCACTCATTATCACAACCGAACCACAAGTATGAACCTTGTGTTCGCAATCTCCCCCTTGATGAGTGCATTGTTCAACACCAACACACCACGGCCGAGAAAAAAAGAAATAGAAGAAGAAGAACAAAAAAAAAAAGCTCACCAAACGACCAAAAGCCAAAGAGATGCCAAATGGGGTCATTTGAAGCAAACAAGACTTGGTCCCCAAAGACATGGGCAACGGCTCGACGCAACCAAGCAAAACATGGCTAGCCCTCAAGAAGAGGCGGGGCTCAACACCGCTAGCCAAGCAAGAAGCACTCAAAAACGCTAGATCCTCCGAAAAGGGCAAGGGCTCAACACATCTAGCAAGAAGCAATGTAAAACAACTCCCCCGAGCAAATGCATATATGAGTGCACACAATCTTCTCGAGAACTAGTCTCACCCTCCGAGAAGACAACCAATCAAGACATGTCAAGTGACTCCCCCTTGACATAAGCATGTGATGTGTCGGGCATATGTGTGTGTGTGTCAAATTTCTCCCCCTTGTTGAATAATGCACACAAAGAAGCCTAAAATGCAATGACATGCACAAATGCACGAAAGCTTCGTGTATATAGCAATCAGAGTGAAAAGATGCTCTAGCCGGTAAGACAAATGAGTATAGCAACAATATACAAGTGCTAGCAAATGCTCAAACCGATCAACTAATATGAAATATAAAGTGTAAGCGATTTTGAGCGGTTTTTCAAGCATGTCAAAGAGGGGTTTACTATCAAAGATAGCACATAGCAAGCATAAGCTGGAAATCAACCTAGTGCTAACAAGGATATACAAGGTGAACTACCCCAAACAAATGGTCACACATCATGTCAAAGACGAACCTAAGACTTGTGTTTTTCATTAAATTTTATCAGAGTTTGCAGCTTAGCACAAGAATTAGTCAAAACATGTGTGTGCGAGAGGTTATCTGTATTGTCAAGCCTAACTTTTCAACCAAGCGGAGCCTATGTCAAAAGACAATCAGGAGCTCAAAGCAATGGCTTCGGTCATCCACTATAAGGCTCAAGTTCATCCAAATGTGCAATTGGAAGCAGTCTCGATACCTTGATGTGGGACAATATAGACCCATCTCGATCTTTTCATCTCACTTAGCTTAGTTATCAAATTTTAGCACAAGTAAAGTGTCTAAGCAAGTGAATGACTCAAAGCATGAGACATAGCAACCTAGCATATACAAGACAAAGATAAAGGGATCTCAACATCCTACACATGCTAGGTACCATCTCAAGCGGTGAACATTTTTAGATTTCAAGAAGCTTAATCAAGTTTCACATTAGAAAATCATGCTCAACTCATAACATATACCAGATGATCAATAAGAGCCTAAGCTGACAAGCACCATAAAGTACTCACAAGGCATACTAACAAGAGCATAGTTTCATTCCAAATGTTATATACATGAAGCTCAAAATGCAAGTATATCACAAAATGCAATGCAAATGCACTATCATACAAAGACAAATCAAAACCTAGACTACACAAGAAACTAAAACTAGTGTACAACAAACAAAGTGCTTCCCTCCTCTAAAAAGGGAAACACACACCCAAGTTCTCCTCGCGAGCAAAAAAGTCGCTTGATCGAGGGGCTTAGTGAGAAGATCCGCAAGGCGATCCCGGGTGGCTACGTGATGCAACTCAATGTCGCCTTTCTCTTGATGATCACGGAGAAAGTGAAAGCGAACATCTATGTGCTTGGTCTTAGAGTGAAGTACTTGGGTTCTTAGCAACACCGATGGCACTAGTACTATCACACAATAAGGGCACTCTAGAGAACTCAAGACCAAAATCACGTAGGATGGCTATCATCTAAAAGCATTTGAAACAACAAGCGGCGGCAAATGACATACTCGAACTTCGAGTGGATTGTGCAACGCTAGACCGCTTCGGGATGACCAAGACACAAGGGGACGAACCCAAAAGCCGACAAGTCCCCGACGTGGACTTCCTATCTAAGCGGCGGCCAAAGAAAATCAGCATCCGAATAACCGCAAAAGAGAGAGCGAGGAAGAAGCAGAGTACCAAAGTCCAAACTCGGGGTGAAGCGGAGGTACCTCATGATGCGTTTCACCGCCTCGACGGTGAGAGGTGCGCTGGCGACGCTGGCGCGCCGCAGGGCACACAAAGAAACTAGATGTCGGGTCTTGTCGCCGCCGTACAAAGAACGACCCGATCATACTGAACTCCTCCTCCGATCGATCGCTTCTCCATCCTCATCGGGCGCCGAGGGCCATCGTAGTCGACATGGGCGCCGAAAAGAGGCTTGGCCTCGCCCATGTCAAACTTCTTCGGGACGTCCTTTGTGTACTTGCCTTGATGCACGAACGTCCCATCCCGTGTTTGTTTGATTTGTAGGCCGAGGAAGAAAGTCAACTCGCCCATCAAGCTCATCTCAAACTTCCCGCTCATAAACTCGCAAACTTGGCATTCAAAGCGTGAGAAGAACCACCGAAGATGATATCATCCACGTAAATCTGAACCAAAAAGGATGTCATTGCCTTGCTTGAGGAGAAACAAAGTCTTATCTACCGATCCCATCCTAAACCCCTTCTTAAGCAAAAGGTTTTCAGCCTCTCATACCACGCTCTAGGGGCTTGCTTAAGACCATACAAAGCTTTGTGCAACTTGAAGACATGGTTAGGATACTTGGGATTTTCAAAGCACAGGGGCTGCCTAACATACACTTCCTCCTCTATGTACCCATTCGAAAAAGCGCTCTTGACATCCATCCGAAAAACAACTTAAAGCCCTTAGCGGCCAGAACGCTAACGAGAATGCGGATAGCCTCTAAGCGAGCTACAGGGAGCAAAGGTTTCCTCAAAGTCTATCCCTCTTTTCCGGCAATACCCCGAGCAACAAGCCTAGCCTTATTCCTAACAACCGCCCCATCTTCACTCTGTTTGTTCTTAAACACCCACTTTGTACCTATAGGATGACACTCGAGGTGGAGGAACTAAGACCCGCACTTGGTTTCTCTCAAAGTTTTCTAACTCCTCATGCATGGCATTAACCCAATCAGGATCGATAAAAGCATGTCCAACATCTCGGGGCTCAAAAGAAGCTACAAATGCGGGAATGAGCAAAGTGAGAGATGTGATACGACTGGACCGCGTGACTCGCTGGTCAATGTCACCGATCATCGTCCGAGCGGGGTGACGACGCTGAATGTGTCGTGGAGCCTCTCTCGTAAGAAGTCGCCTCCCCCCTCAACGATGGCCGGGTGCCTCCTCGGGTGCGGCCGGGCGCTGGCCGAGGAAGCCGCTCGAACGGTGCCCAAGAAGTGGAAGTAGATGGGTCCGGACCGTGAGCTGAAGTAGTCGCCGCAGGCTCGATAGGGGCAGCCGGGTGGAGTCGGCTCGGGATCACCCCAATCGGCATCGTCCTGCTCCTCCTCCACAAAAATGCTTTCTCCAAGCTCTTCATCACCGCACGCTCAAAGACGGGGGTTGTACAAGGCATAGTTTCATCGAATGTGACCTCACAGGTCTCCATAACACGTTAGTTTCAAGGTTAAGTACTCGATAAGCTCTAGAATGCAAAGCATAACCAAGAAAGATACCGTCGGAAGACCTGGACTCAAACTTGTCTAAATTACCTTGTTTCAAGATGAAGCACTTACACCCAAACACCCCGAAATGACTCACCTTGGGTAACCTCCCAAATCGCAACTCATAAGAAGTTTTCTTCGTAAAAGCACGGAGAAAGATGCGATTGGAAACATGACAAGCAGTGTTGATTGCTTCGCCCAAAACCTCCTAGGAGTCCTATGCTCATCGAGCATCGTCCCGCCATTTCAACAAGGGTCCGATTTTTTTGCGCTCAACAATGCCATTCTTTGCGGAACATAAGGTGAGGAAAACTGGTGCTCAAGACCCAAAGACTTGCAAAAGGTTTCAAAATGAGTATTCTTGAACTTTGTGCCATTGTCACTATGAATAGCTCTCATGGCATTCTTAGGGAACTCATTTCTCAACCGAAGAATCAAATCTCGAGCATGTGAAAAAGCCTCATCCTTACTCTCCATGAAAAACACCCAAGAGTATCTCGAAAAGTCATCCACAATCACTAGCACATACCACTTCCCACCTTCCGACCGAACCCGAAATTTGGACCAACTGTGTCCATGTGAAGTAGCTCGTCGGGTTCCTTGGTCATGATTTGATTCACAGGTGAGTGAGAAGCGGCTACCATCTTTCCATGACGACAAGGGTGGCAAACAAGATCATTCTCAAATTTCAACTTGGGCAATCCTTGGATTAAGCCAAGTGAGCTCAACCTAGAAAGAAGGTCAAAGCTCAAATGACCAAGTCTCCTATGCCACTTCCAAAGCTCAGAAGAGGATCCGGCCACCAAACAACGGGAAGAGCCAAAAGAGTGAGAAAAATCAGCTCGAAAGACATGGCCGAATGGGACGATCCGACAAACAAGATCTCCCTGAGAATCGAGAACTCGAGAAAAACTATGTTTAAAACGCACTTCAAAACCGTCCTCAAGGAGTTGTGAAACAGAGAGCAAATTGAAATGCAAGTTCGAGACCAAAGCAACATCCTTGAGAACAAAACTCTCGTTAACCCGAATGGTTCCACGAGAGACCACTTTACCTTTGCTATTATCCCCCGAATGTGATGTACTCCTTGTGTTGCACGGGTCGAGGTTTGGAGAACCATTTTGAACTTCCGGTCATGTGGCGCGAACATCCGAATCCATGAGCCATATGTTCTCCAAACCTCCATCCTACATCAATAGAAAGACATAGGATGAGCAAATGGCACACCACTCCCGGTTAGTAAACCGAGAAGGATACCAGGTGATGCATCATTTGCCCCTGAAAAGTGTTAGGAAAAACACCAAACATGCCATGTCCCATTTGAGAGAAGCGATCACCACGAGAGGGAAAACGTGGTCCACTAGAACCGTGGGACACAAAAGCACCGCCACGAGGTTCATAGTCATATTGACCACGACCCGAACCTCGCCGTGCCACGACCACCACGTGGTCTCGCGGCTGAGGCCTAGCACCTTGAGGCATTGCACCTCTAGGCCTAGCAGTGCGCCTCTGAACAGGCGGCACATGTACACCATGGGGAGGACGGTACATGTTCCGGTTGTTCAACTCAAACTCACGCTTCTCATCTCTCTTCCTCCTAAAGCAAAACTCAACCAAGTGACCATCCCTATGGCAATACTCATAGTGGTACACTTCTCTTTTAGGTGTTTGGCTCACTTTCTTGTGGGTATGGTTCACTCTTGGAGGTGGCTTGGCTTTAGGAAGGGGTTCCTCAGAGATGGAAGGGAGTGTGTCAAGTGGGTTCCTTAGATGGTTCGGTTTTGGAATCCACACTTGTTTCTGGGGTGGAGCTCTTGGAGGTTCTTCAAACACTCCATCTTTGGTGGGAGGCACAGGTGGCTTAGGTGGAGTGATTTTGATAAGCTTATGAGTAGTGGTAGGTTTTTCACTCGGGGGCACACCACTATACTCACCAACTTTGCCATACAGATCATCACCCTCCCCACCTAAAGCAAAGCCTAATCCCGGTCCACCAATTCCCCTCCTGAATTGGTTGACCATCATGCCAAGTTAAGGCTCACCGCAAGACACCCAACTCAAGATGGTCCGAAGGTATGTGTTTTCCTCCTCGACGCACCTTGTCATGCCGACAATTTGCAAGTTCAAGCTCTAAACCCTCACAAAGAGCACACTTAGCCACACTAGTGCTATCTGAGTTGGCCTTTTCAAACAAAGCAAGTTTGGCATTCTTCTCTCGCCAACTCGGATTGCAAGTCCGAGCAAGACTTGCACGCACTCAACGAGCAATTGAAGCACGCACACTATCAAAATCATCAACCAACTTAGCGTGCTTGACTGCAGACTAGCAAGATCAGCCATGTAAACGCTACAAAACTCACACTCGGCTCGTCGGACACTATGGGAGTGTTCTTAACTAGCTCAAGCTCCTTAAGCGCATCTTCTAGCTTAGCCTTGTACTCTTTTCTATCCCTAGCAAAGATGCTTAAGCAACTTATCTTGACGAAGCAAAGTGGCGGTCAAGTCATCAACCTCAGCGACAAGAGCATCGACGGAAGGTGATACCTTAGATGGGTCGTCGTCGTCGTCGGGAGCATCGCCGTTGCCGCTCTCCACCTCGTCACCAAGTGCCATGGTGCAGAAGCCTCCGTGGGTGGAGTCGGCGAGGAAGCGTAGTCTGCTCAGCTTGTCCTCGACCTTCCTCTCGGACTCGCCGTCGCTCGAAGAGGAGGAAGCATGCTCGTTGTCGGAGTCGAGGTCGCCGAGGGAGGCGAGGAAGGCGCTCTCTTGCCTTGAACTTCTTCACGAACCTGCGCTTCATCGCTTCCTTGTCAAAGCCTCCCTTGGACTTGTACTTGCCGGAGGTGTACTCGCGCTTCTCCTTGTGCTTGTCGGAGGTGGACTTGCCGAAGGAGTGCTTGTTTCGCTTGGGGCAGTTGGCGACGAAGTGGTCGGGTCGCCGCATCCATAGCATCCATCCTTCGGTCCACCTCGCCGACGATTCAAGCGGTTGTTGTGGAACCGCGAGAACCGGCCGATGACGAGGGCCACTCATCGTCTCCGAGCACGCCCAACCGCTCATCATCCCACCGTGATCAACGAAGACAAGGCAAACATCGCAGAGGAGGGGTTAGCCAAAGAACTAGTGACACCGTTACGACACCAGCGCCATAGTCGGAGCAGAGGGGTTGTGAAGTTTGGCCTGGATCTCGGTGGTCGATCTCACCGGACTTCAGCTTGCTAAAGAGCTCGTCCCACGGTGAGGGTCTCGTAGTTCTGCGACTCGAGAAGAGCTTGCACCTTCGCATCCCAAACCCTCCGATCAAGAGCATGTAACAACTTCAAAGCTCTCTCATGATCGTCATAGGGCAAACTTGGCTTGTTCGCACGCATCTTGTTGACAATGGTCCGAAAGCGTGAGAACATAGAATCGAAGGTCTCGCCATCAAGCCGCCGGAAACTCTCTCATACTCCTGCTTGTATGTGTCCAAGAGTCTGGTCTTAATTTGGGGAGTCCCCTCGTGATAGCTCAGTAGCTTCACCCAGATCTCTCTAGCAGTAGTCAAGTGTCCGACACGCTCAAACTCAGACTCAGAAAGACTCGAGAAGAGAGCATTACGCGCCTCGCTATTGGCATCGTGTTGTTCCATTTGCTCCTGACCAACACGAGCAGGGAGAACAACGTAAGCCTCATTCTCACAAATTTCCCATACCCTCGCACCGAGACTCGGAGATATGCGTACATCCGAATCTTCCAAAGACGGGTAATTGGTTCCATCGAAAAAACGGTGGCTTCCTCGAACCACGAGCCATGTCGCCTTCTCATGGATCAAGAACCGGTTAAGGTGGAATGATCCTTAACCTGCTCTGATACCAATTGAAGGACCGAAAACGGCGACCAGAGGGGGGGTGAATGGGAGCCTCAAATTTCTTTCAAAACTTTCGACCGCTAGCCCAAAATCGAACCCCAAAAGCACAACCACAATCGAGCGGTAAGATCACGACCTAACAGGTAGGTGGATACCCTTGGAGATGTCCAAGAGGTACAGCGGATCAACCGAGGAAGATCGGCGACGAGCACTAGACGAAACTCCAAAAGCGACGTACTCAATTCCTATGGAAAAAGAGAGAGTGGCCAATCCAAAATACTCAAGCCAACTTATGACAAGAGTACTTAGGAACAAAGTACATGATGCTAGAATCCCAACGCAACAAGCGGAACTCGAATCGGAATCCGAACGACCAAGAACCAAACAAAACAGCGATGAAAAGGATCTCAGGCGCTCATATCGGACATGTCCGGTACTCCTATCGGACTTGTCCGGTGCTAACCTCGAAACTTCAGCTCAATACCGGACTTGTCCGGTACCCATATCGATACATGTCCAAGATGGATTTCAGCTCACAAAGAACTTCGGGACAAAAAGCAAAAATCTACCCAAACGGTGTCCAAAAATCGTGAAATTTTAACCCTAGGATCTAGACACCTAAGAGA
Organism: Chrysopogon serrulatus; assembly: GCA_015844335.1. Lineage (NCBI taxonomy): Eukaryota > Viridiplantae > Streptophyta > Magnoliopsida > Poales > Poaceae > Chrysopogon > Chrysopogon serrulatus. Next base: position 225,380 of record JADLZL010002316.1, on the reverse strand, counting down.
AGGTCTCCACAAAATTTGAGCTCAAAACTCCATAGTTTTTCCTACCGGACTTGTCCGGTACCTGTATCGGACATGTCCAGTATGGACGAGCAGATTTCTGGAAAAATCGATTTCAAGCCCAAAACTCGACCGAATCAACTTGGATTGACCTGAGATTTAGCAAAGGGGTTCACAAGGTAGTTCTAAGGCTACTCCATGAAGATCACAACCCCAAACACACCTTTGTCCAAAAATCAATGAAATCCAATTCAAGAGCAAGTTTTCCCCGAGAAACTCGATTCGACCCGATCTGTGGATTCATAAGGAATTAGATGAAATCCTTCGGTGGAAAGGATCAACCCACGACCAAAATCACGTAGAAACAAGTGGTTCGCAAAGAGATGGATCACAGCCCGAGAAATCGCTAAGAACGCGAAGAAGGGAAAGAGAGGAAAACGAAGAACGCGAAGAACAAAACGTGAATCAATGCAAGCAACTCAATGATCTGACTCCACGAGGAAACATGGAGGATTCGGGACCTCCATTCCCTTCACACGAGTTCGATTACACTAATGAAGGATTAGTGGACCTCTCTCTCACTTAGCACCTAGAAGAGGGAAACCCTAGAAAGGAAGAGGAAAAATGCAAAATGGGAGAGGTGAGGGAGATGGGGCTCCCTCCACCTTACTTATCGACCGGGCTTATTTCATTTTCCGCTTTTGCCCCCCGATACAACTCGAGCAAACCGCCTAGCCCTAGGGATATTGCGGTCCAACTCGAACCGACTCGATGCAATCTTCGATCCAACGGCCACCGCGCCTTCTCACCGGTAGCCGCCTCGGCGAACTCCCCCGATGCCGCCACGTGCCGTCCGTCCCGCCTCGGGACCTCCGCCGGGGTTTTGAGGCTCAACCCAAAACCCAGCCGGGTGGTTTTGAGGCCCAAACCACCGAAACCCTCCACCGTTGGTTTTGAGGCCCAAACCAACAAACCGCCCATGTCCTTGCACTTGTCGAAGCCAAGTGCCGGCAACGCGATCCCGCCGGCGGCGATTCCGGGTCCCTCGGTCCCAAGTCTCGATCGTCCGCCCTTTCACCGCTCCGGTCCATTCGGCGCGGCCCGCCATCACTTGACCTTCACCTCGCCGTCGGCCACCGCCTCCATGCTCGACACACCGCACAACACAAGCCAAGGCACATGTGGAACTCGTGGCTTTCACCACCATCAAGTAGCACCCCATCCGAGATGCTAGTAGTTGAATCAATCACTCATCATCACAACTGAACCACAAGTATGAACCTTGTGTTCGCATATATATATATATATATATATATATATATATATATATATATATATATAGGTGAGTTTTCTGTACTCCCAGGAGTATCTACTCCTACTAATAGTTGTAGGAGCAGTGCAGAGAGGTCTGACCAATTACGCGGACCGCGGCCAGGCTAATATACCGGACCAAGTGGACCCGAGGCGTATATGGCTAACTGTATTTTCTAGAAAAAAATATTTGTTCTGAAAAATGAGCCGATATACTCGCATGCAGCTTGCTTTACGGTTGGTTAGTGATACGTACAGATATTAATTAACTACTGGCTTGTGGCATGGGTACGTATGTTGATATATCTGCGTATGTTGATATATCTGCATACTGCTTCTGAAAGTATGAGTGGATACTTCTTTTAAAAAATGGGTATATCTGCATACTACTTTTGAAAGTATGAGAGGATCCTTTCTTTATAGAAAATGATTATATCTGCATACTTGTGCTTAAGGGAAGTATGGCAGTATGTGTTTATAATTTTTTGATAAATGAGTATGTGTATATACCATCTCAACAAAATACGCAAATATACTTAAAAGGTATCCACGTATACTTTCAAAGCAGTATTTATATTGTCAGACTGAGTATATGTATATACCATTCAAAAAAGGAGCATTTATAAGTAGTTTGTACATACATATATATCCATTCAGAACTGGTGAAATGCGTATAGAAGTACTAGTATAATAAGAATACAATATTTGAAGTGTACTGTTCTGAACTGAACATGTATCCGGTGATACTCTAATCTAAAAGTACCAAATGATGCTCTATGTATTGAGAGCACGGTTCCTAAGGGAGAGTTGATATTCCTGATCCATTTTGATCGACGACATCATGTTAATACGTAACATTTGCAGGACCACACTCAACACCCTACCAATCTCTGCCTGAAAAGAAAAATAGATAGGAGTCAAATTGTACAAAAACGCCACACTGATTAATATATTGATTATCCACGATCTGTATGCGAAAAGGAAATATCAATTACAAATATTACATATGACCTTCGCTTACCAGTTCAAAGAAAGAACAAGAATCATTAGCCTGGGAAGGGACCGCATGTTGAACTCACGAGAACTCACGAGCCTATTGCCATGTATGGCCGTCGAGCGGTGACTGTGGGACTGTGAGTGGAAGGGAGCATACACAAGTGCCCGCACTGAGATGATGTCGTCGTGGCACCGTGGGGAGTCACAGCAAGGTACCGTGGATCTGGATCCGCAATAGGTGACCTCGCTGCCGATGCGAACAGAGCCGTCGTGATGAGGTGGGAGAGTCACCAGTACCTTGGAGGTCGCGCCGCCGCTCAGCCACGACGGAGCACGCCACTATCGGTCCCCAATGGGATCCAATCACGCAACAATGGGGGAGTGCGTCGCCGGCTTGGCCTGCTAGGATATCTGTCGCGTGGAGAATCTCCACTAGGAGAGGGAGCCCCGTGCGTATGGAAAAACTGTCTGCTAGCCTGCTCACCGGGGACGGAGGCGCCACGACAGAGGACGGGAGCGCCACGACAGATGATAGGAGCACCACGGCCCCTGCGCCACGCTCGCCAGTGGTGGAGAGGATCGCGCCGCCGCCCCTGCGTCATGCTCGCCGGGGGTGGAGGGGCCCGCGCTGTCGTCGTGGACGTCACTGGGAGCGAGATCCACCGGTGGACCTTGAGGGAGCCGCCGTCCTGGAGAGATGCGAGGAGAGAGAAATAAAAATATGAAATTATAAAATGTCAGCCATAATCTATGCCTACTACGTATATATACTCAACACATGAACCGTGTCTCGTCAGCTAGATCCGCTTTCCACGCCAAATATCCTGCCGTATGCCGATTTTTATTTAGCGTATATACACACACCGGCGCCACGTATAAACAGGTCTGGCCAGCCTCTCCTCGTATATTCGCATGGGAGTAATTACTCCTAGGGAGTACGGAAAAATTTACCCTATATATATATATATATATATATATATATATATATAGGAAAATTCCATCCTACTCCCAGGGAGTAGTTACTCCCATGTTAATATCTCTAGATTTAAGGTATATATGACCAAACAAAGTATATGTACACGAAGTATATAATCATACTAGGCCATTTATAGTAGTATATATATCAAGTATGCATACATACATAGAGTATGTGTTATACTTGTTTTATATACTACAATCAGTGGCATTTTCGTAATATATTAAAAAATATGGGTTCCTATGAAATTTTTTCATGTAGGAAGATTTAAAAGTATCTTAGTATGAGTATATAAACATACTTCCTATGAAATTTTTTCATGTAGGAAGATTTAAAATATCTTAGTATGAGTATATAAACATACTCAAAGTGATAAACAAGTATAAACACAAACGCAATATGTTGTTTTTGAAGATAGGAGTAACTACTCCCGAGAGTAGAAAAACCTCTTCATATATATATATATATATATATATATATATATATATGGAAATTATTCTGTACTCCTAGGGAGTAGCTACTCCCTCCTCCCAACCACACACAAGTAGAAGCCGGCCAGCTAAGCGGAGCTAACGGGTTAAAAAAACTTGACCCGTTTGTACTCGTGCAGCGTATCTGCGAATTAAAAATTAGCGTACACGTCGGTTAGCGTCGCACGCGTATTATTTTAGAGAATTGAGCACATACGTACATGTTTTCAGGGATCAAACCATACTTCTTTATCGAGTATGAGACCATACTTCTGTATCGAGTATGAGGACGTACATCTTTATTTTGAGTATGAAAGCGTACGTGCATATTAAAAAACTAGTATGAACTAGTACTTTTGCTAAAACAAATCAGAGAAGTATATGGGGGCACATATTTATATCGGTATCAGTGTATACGAAAACGGCGTATATATGTTTTCAAGGTCCATATACTTAAACAAAGCTAGTATGCACATACGTGCACCAAGATTTAGATAGTATAAGTGCATACTTAAACAGAGGCTTATATGTGCATACATGGAGATCTACAAAACAGCGTATGTATTCATACTATTTATATGAGAATAAAATATAAGTGCATACTTCATTGAGCTGCGAGTACTCTATATACGTACTTTTCTTGACAAAATTACATCAATGTGATAGTCACACACAGAAATCATACTCATCACTAATAAAATTTCGCCGCCGCATGGATTCCTCTCTAGTGCAGGTGGCAATCCGTACATGTGCATCCCTTCTACTCACACCGCCGCAGGCGCCATAGCATCTGTCCACACCTGTCTAATCAATAAATGAAAATCACAAAATGTTTCTGATCTAGTACATGTAGCAGGGGATCTTTGGGGTGGAAATTGATGGATACTGTATACTGCATGAACTTAATATATGTTTTACCTGGTTTCAGTAATAATCCATAGGTGCTAGCTACTTCTCCTTTGTTGGCACTAGCGTTCCATCAGTCTTGTACTCTGACTAATTGCTGCCATGTATCTCCCCGATCCTAATCTCCTTCATCTTCCGTGCTTGGCTTCAACTCGTCTCTGCCTAGTCACAAAATTCATGGTGCTGTGCAAGATAATAAATCCACCTCTGCCTAGCGTGATGGTGATTCGTATTAACAGATAATAAATAGAATGAAGATATGAGTATATATATGTACCAGCATGCAAGGCAGAGGTGGAAGCATACGCGCCCGGGAGGCCGCTGACGAACGTCTGCTCAGCATGCTCGCCGGCCGCCGACGAACGTCTGCAAGGCATGCTCTCCGGTGGGAGATGCGACTGTTGCCAAATCAGATCAGATGAGAGGAACGCCATCACTGGAGCAGAGGAATTGATGAAGCGGAAGTGAGATAACAAGAGGATGGAATCAACCATCTCCCGATCTGCAGGCTACGACTACGAGGAGAACAGGATTAGGGATAAACAAATTGATCATATGATGAACAAAGAAGTCCGGTTCAAACTCAATGAACAGCGTTACGCTGGCTAGTGGTGGAGAGGACCGTGTCGCCGCCCCTGCCTGATGCTCGCCGGTGGTGGAGGGCCCCGCGCCGCCGCCGTCGACGTCGCCGGGAAGAGGCTCGCCGTCGCGGCCGCTAGAGATCCAACGATGGATCTCGGAGGGAGCCGCTGCCGTACTATCCTGAAGAGATGCGAGGAGAGATAAATGAGCCTACCTATATACTCTACCCATTAGTTTGTTCCGCTTTCTACGGTAATTATCCTGCTAACCGACGTGTACGCTAATTTTTAATTCGCGTATTACGCGTACGAGTACAAACGGGTCAAGTTTTTTTTAACCCGTTAGCTCCGCTAGCTGGCCGGCTTCTAATTGTGTGTGGCTGGGAGGAGGGAGTAGCTACTCCCTAGGAGTACAGAATAATTTTGCTATATATATATGAAGTGAAACACACACTAACAGTGGGATCTTAAAAAAACACGTGTAGTGGCTAATGTGATCTTCTTGGAATCGCCGGCGGGTGTTGGATATTCTTACTCCAACACATCCTCAGATTATGACCACAGTGGAGACCAAAGGACGGCTGATGACGCATATCTGTTTCTGGTTAACTGGCTGGAGCGTTTCCCTGAATACAAAAGCCGTCCATTCTATATCTCCGGGGAGAGCTACGCCGGACACTATGTGCCAGAACTTGCTGCCACCATCCTAATTCAAAATTCCTATAACAGCAAGACAGCTATAAACCTACGGGGCATCTTGGTACCAGATCGATTTTTTTTTCTTTGCAAAAGCAGCAGGTTATAATTCCCTTTATACACTAGTACAAAAATCATTTTTGCTGGCACCTTTATTTTTTTTTTCGGTTCACTAATTCATGACGCCAAGATAAAAAAATACGGCGGGCCCAACAAGAGAACCGCCTGTGTAAAAACAGTTTACACAAGCGGCTCTCTTAAATATGCCGCCTGTGTAAATAGGTGTATTTACACAGGCGGTTTACAATTCCAACCGCCTGTGTAAATACCATTTACACAAAGCGCTCACATTTTAAACCGCCTGTGTAAATACACCTATTTACACAAAGGGCAGATTTAAGAGAGCCGCCTGTGTAAAATACATTTACACAAAGCGGCCCTCCTTACTAACCGCCCGTGTTAATACTGCTATAAATTCCCTTCTTCTACCTCCGCACAAGAACAAGCATTATTCCCGTCTTTGTGTGCACAATGTGGTGGACGTAGAAGTGGCGATTCCAAGGGGGGAGGTTTTTAACTTCATTTCTTTGGTGAGAAACTTCCAAAAGGTTAGTTAGTGTCGTTGCCGCTATTTTTTAGTGATTCTTTGGTTTAATTCTTGTATTGGAGGTGCTCTAAATCTAGGGTTAGGGTTAGGGTTCATAGCTAGGGCAAGAGAGAGTTGTAGCTATTTTTTTTTAAATTGATAGTAAATTCTATCTTGCTCGGATTATAGAAAATAAATACTTTTTAGAATTCTAGGTTTATTAATTAGGGTTAGTTAGTATTTTATGTACTTAGGGTTAGTGAATTAATTTAGTTAGTAATTAATGGTTTATTAATTAGAGTTAGTTAGTATCTTATGTACTTAGGGTTTGTTAATTAGGGTTTGTTATTATTGCTTATACTTAGGGTTTGTTAATCAAGATGCCATCTCCATTTATTAATTAGAGTTAGTTAGTATTTCGTGTACTTAGGGTTAGTGAATTAATTTAGTTAGTAATTAATGGTTTATTAATTAGAGTTAGTTAGTATTTTATGTACTTAGGGTTTGTTAATTAGGGTTTGTTATTATTGCTTACACTTAGGGTTTGTTAATCAAGATGCCATCTCCATTTATTAATTAGGGTTAGTTAGTATTTCATGTACTTAGGGTTAGTGAATTAATTTAGTTAGTAATTAATGGTTTATTAATTAGAGTTAGTTAGTATTTTATGTAATTAGGGATTATTAATTAGGGTTTGTTATTATTGCTTACACTTAGGGTTTGTTAATCGAGATGCCATCTCCATTTATTAGTTAGGGTTAGTTAGTATTTCATGTACTTAGGATTAGTGAATTAATTTAGTTAGTAATTAATGGTTTATCAATTAGGGTTAGTTAGTATTTTATGTAATTAGGGATTGTTAATTAGGGTTTGTTATAATTGCTTATACTTAGGGTTTGTTAATCAAGATGCCATCTCCATTTATTAATTAGGGTTAGTTAGTATTTTATGTACTTAGGGTTAGTGAATTAATTTAGTTAGTAATTAATGGTTTATTAATTAGGGTTAGTTAGTATTTTATGTACTTAGGGTTTGTTAATTAGAGTTAGTTAGTATTTTATGTACTTAGGGTTTGTTAATTAGGGTTTGTTATTATTGCTTATACTTAGGGTTTGTTAATCATGATGCCATCTCCATTTATTAGGTAGGGTTAGTTAGTATTTTATGTACTTAGGGTTAGTGAATTAATTTAGTTAGTAATTAATGGTTTATTAATTAGGGTTAGTTAGTATTTTATGTACTTAGGGTTTGTTAATTTGGGTTTGTTATTATTGCTTATACTTAGGGTTTGTTAATCATGATGCCATCTCTGTTTAATTAATTCTTATAATTATAAAAATGAGTGACATACAATATTTTCTTAACTAATTACAGATAAATATGGAGAGGTCATTATGGATGTATAACTTATCAAGATTAGACCCATCATATGTATTGGAGGTCCAAAAATTTATTGATGCCGTGAAGATACATGCTCGAGAGAACAAAGGCGAAGCACATATGTTGTTCATGCGCAGACTATAAAAATATTGTGGTATTTGACAATGTGGAAGCAATCCATTCTCATCCGGGTTTGCAGAGGATTTATGGAGGACTACTTGATTTGGACAAAACATGGTGAGGGTAGTTCTACACCTTATATGCGGACAACCGACAACACCGCAAGTAACATCAATGTGGAGGGTCCAAAGTGCCATATCTCAATGAATGTGATGCTATGCCGATTTCAATGAAACCCATCATACTATGCCGGATGTCAATCAAACTCATAATGCTACGTCCCGATGTTAATGAAACTCAAAGCATGCTAACACCGATGCCATTGAAGATGCAGATTTCTTAGAGGCAATCTTAGAGGCAATAATGAACCGTTGTGCGGATCCATCAATATTCTTCATGAAGCGAATGGAAGCCTTGAAGAAGGCAGCAGAGGAGCCTTTGTACGACGAGTCGAAAGGTTGTTCCAAAGAGTGGTCGACACTACGGGCGTTCTTCGCTTTTTTTGGACGATTAAGGCTAGATATGGTTGGTCCGATGCTAGCTTCAATGATTTATTGCGTGTACTTGGAGACCTTCTTCCTAAAGAGAACAAAGTGCCCGCTAACACGTACTATGCAAAGAAGCTAGTCGGTCCACTTACGATGGGTGTTGAGAAGATCCACGCATGTAGAAATCATTGTATTCTATATCGGGGTGATCAGTACAAAGACTTAGACAGCTGTCCAAATTGTGGTGCTAGTAGGTACAAGACGAATAAAGATTATCGAGAGGAAGAGAATGCAGCCTCTGTTTCTTCAGGGAGGAAGCGAAAGAAGACCCAAACAAAGACTCAACAAGACAAACGTTCAAAGCCCACTAGTAATATCGAAGTGGACTATTATACGTTGAGAAGAATTTCTGCATTGGTGATATGGTATCTCCCCGTGGTTGATCGTTTGAGGTGTTTATTTGTAAACCCGGATGATGCGTAACTTATGACTGGCATGCTTCGATGAAAGGAAAGATGATGAAAAGTTACGACATCCGGTAGATGCAAAGCAATGGCAAGAATTCGATAAGAAATATCCGGACTTTGCTAAGGATCCACGAAAATGTAAGGTTTGCTCGAGTACTGATGGAATGAATCCATTTGCCGAAAGGAGCAGCACACACACAAAGACATGGCCGGTGATCATGACAGTATACAACCTTCCTTCATGATTGTGTCAAAAAAGAAAATATCTTTTGCTAACCATTCTTATTTCTGGACCTACACAACCTGGAGTTGATATGGATGTATTTCTAGAGCCCTTAATGCAAGAGATGCAAATACTATAGAAAGTGGGTGTGGACATGATTGATGCATTCCGCAAAGAGACATTCACACTGAGAGCAATTATTATTGTCACAATTAATGATTACCCTGCTCTCTTCTCATTATCAGGCCAGTTCAAGTGAAAGGTTGGTTGTGTAGAGTGCATAGATGGAACATGGCACATGTCTCTTCCTCCATCTAACAAGATAGTGTACATGAGGCATAGGAGGTGGCTACCGGCAGGCCATAAGTACCGCTTACAAAAGATGAACAAGTACTTTGACAATATGGATGAATCAAAATCTACTGCTCCATCAGGTTATAGTAAAGGGTACAGAGTGTACAAGATAGTTGAGAATGTCAAGTTTATTTTTGGAAAGAAGACCAAAGATGGGAAACCAAGAAAGGTTGTGAAGGCAAATGAAGGGGACACATTCAAGAAGAAGTCTATTTTTTTAAGTACTTATCGTACTGGAAAGATTTGGACGTACGACATGCGATCGATGGTATGCATGTTCAGAAGAATGTGTTTGACAGCGTAATTGGAACTTTGCTAGACATAAAGAGCAAGACAAAGGAAGGTCTCAATTCATGTTTGGACACGCAGCATTTAAAGATCGAAAAAAAGAACTTCACCCTATACTCCTAGAGAATGGGAAGTACCATCTACCTACAAAGAAGCTATAACCTAACAGAGGAGAAAACATGCAATATGTGTGTGGTTGAAGAATTTAAAAAGTTCTATCTGGTTTTACGCTCCAATATAAGGAGTCTTGTTTCAATGAAAGACCTTACACTCACCAACTACAACTCACATGATTGTCATGTAATGCTGACCACTTTTCTTCCTATTGCAATCGAGCTATAAATCCAAGTGTTTTTTTAAAGATGGCAATCACACGGTTGTGCTACTTCTTCAATAAGATATCCAGAAGGTAATTATCCGTGATGAGTTAGAGTCCCTACAATTTCTTTGCTGCAGAGACATTAAGCCGATTGGAGATGTGCTTTCCCCCATCGTTCTTTGATATCATGGTACACCTTGTTGTTCATTTGGTGCCTCAAATTGAGGCATTGGGTCCCATGTATTTCCATGAAATGTGGACATATGAGCGTTTTATGTCAATATTGAATGGCTATATGTCAAATCGTGCTCATCCGGAGGGTTCCATGATAGAGGCATACACTACAGAAGAGGCCATTGAGTCTGAAGGACCATTATGTAATAATCTCCTAAAAGACCAGATATCAATTGGTTTGCCTCCGTTGCGACATGAGGGAAGGCTTGGTGGACGAGGGAGGATGGGACGAAAATCATTCATCCCGCCAGATTACAACATAGTCCTAGAGGTACATTACAGCATACTACAACAACTCATAATAATGGACCCATTCACCAAGCAGCACATGAAAGAGCTCCGTGAGAATAATCCAGGATGCACAAATGATTGGGTACACAAGGAACACAAGCGTCGGTTCACCGCATGGCTAAAGAATTTAGACATGACAGAGGAATCAGAAACCATCAAGATTTTAGCATCTGGACCATCAAGCCAGGTCACATCATGGCAGAGCTATGACATTAGTGGCTTCTCATTTTCCACCAGCTGTAGGGACACCAAGCGCATGGCACAGAATAGTGGCGTTCGATGTGAGGCTGTAGATGATGCAACTGGTGAAGAAACTACATACTTTAGGTTCATTGATGACATATGGGAGGTTGAATATGGTCCACGCCTGCAGATTCCAGTGTTCCGATGTCGATGGGTTCAAGATAAACATGTCACTGTGGATAACTATGGCCAGAGAGTTCTTGATCTAAGTAAAGTAGGTTACAAAGATGATCCGTGGATCCTTGCTAACCGTCTTTGCATGTGTCTTCTATGTGGAACAAATCCTTTCTAAGAATGAAAAGAAAAAGTACCCAAAAGCCAAAGCACGTAGCAATCCCCGGAAAGCAACAAATTATAGGAGTTGATGGTGTAATGAATTTAGAGGATGTTAACCGGTTCAGCGAGATGTCTCTTTTTACAAACTTTGAAGAAAACATAAAAAATGTTGAGAAAAGTATCCCATGAAACCTCTTTTTGCCCCGGGTGCGCCACGATGGACAAGGAAGGACTGTAGCACGCTAGATTATTTATCATGTAACTCATGTATCACTTATCATTTGTATCTAATGCTACTCTTTCTTATTAAGCAAGATGTTTACATTTCCCCTTGTTGTATACCTTTGGACAATGATATTATTTCCCAAACCCTAGGTACATAAAATCATAGACACTTTAATTATTAACTTAATTAAATAACAAACCGGTACATGAAATAATTAACAAACCATGTATCTACTCATTACTTAAGCATGTCTTTAACTTATATATATAAAAGCTAGCTATATTAGTTTTAGGTGATATTTGAAACATCTAATTTGGACTTGATATTTTTATAGGTGAAAGAAAATAAAAAATTATGACAATTGTAGAAGTATCACATGCTCAAGTTTTATAAGTTAATTATTACAAAAAATAACAAATGTTAATTACCAATAAGCATTTGAAAGCAAGTTAAATGTAAAACTCAATATTTTCTATAACATATAGCCATGTTAAGTGTTATTAGGGTTAAATAACATCATGCAAAGGCAGTGGAAATATATTTCCCATTTTTGTATTTTTATTTCAATTATAATTTATTTAAAACTATTTCCTACGCATTAAGAAAGATAGTTCAATAACTCAGTGATATATGCTCAATAAATCCTGAAAATTTTACCCAAACAGTAAAATCACATAAATAGCCTATCATAAAATTTTCACACCAATTGGTGCAATAAAACAGTAGATACAAGTTTAAAGCTAGGAAGCACTAATAAATATAAACTAAATTTTGCAGCAGAGGATTTGAACTAAAACATGCCATATTATAGTTCCACTACAAATATATACTCACAAGGATTCCAAAACATTCTCATTTGCTATTTTACGATTTTTCTACGAATTATTATGAATTTCCAAAGTTTCAAAAATTAAATTAGCAAAAAAAAAAACAAATTATACAAAGGCGGCTCGATTGATGGCCGCATGTACAAATGAATTTGTACAGGCGGCTGTCTAGAGGGCCGCCTATACTAATGCATTAGTACAAAGGCGGCTGCCAAGGAGAGCCGCCTGCATTTAATCATTAGTACGGTGGTCAATGTGACCCGCCAAAGAAAAACCTCCTCTATATAAATCCGAACGCGGGGCGCCGAAATTTCTAAAGTCCGGTAAGCGCGATTTTTGAAAGCAAATGGGACGGCAGGCTACCGGAAATTCGGGCCGCCGTGGCCGTCACTCCCGCGCACCGCGGGTCGCGCCGGCCCTTCCGCCACCTCGGGCCACGGCACCCCCTCCGCGGCCCGGCCGTCGCGCTGCCCCCCGCAGGGGCGCCCGCCACGCCCGGCTTCTCCCATGCGACCAAGCCAAGCCGCAGCTCGCCGAACTTCCGCTGGCCAAGGGCAGCCGCCGCACGGAGCGCCGGAAGCGCCGTGGGCCGCCTGCGGGACCCTACGCCTTCTCCGCCGGAAAAGCCCGCTCTTCTCCTACGGGGGTGGCGCCGCCGCCCCGCCCTTTGCTCTCCTGCCGGGGCGGCCATTACGAAAGTGGCCTTTGCTGGGCCCGTATTGGGCTGTGAGCCCAATGGCCGGGTTTTTTTTTTTTTTTTTTTTTTTGTTAATTAATTATTAGTATTTTGGTTTAGGGTTTTTCCAACCATTAATTAGTAACTAATTAGGGTTAATTAGAGTTTATTAATACTAGTTAGTAATATTTTTAGTTAGGGTTTCTTAATAATAAGTAGTAATGTTTTTGTTAGGGTTTATTAATAATACTTAGTCATATTGTTTGTTAGGGTTTCTTAATAATTGTTTGCAATATTTTTGGTTAGGGTTTGTTAATAGTAAAAGTTAGTAATTTAGAGTATGTTAGTTAGAGTTTATTATTAATAGTTACTAATGTTTTTGTTAGGGTTTATTAATAATACTTAGTCATATTATTTGTTAGGGTTTGTTAATAATTGTTTGCAATATTTTTGGTTAGGGTTTGTTAATAATAAAAGTTAGTAATTTAGAGTATGTTAATTAGAGTTTATTATTAATAGTTACTAATATTTTTGTTAGGGTTTATTAATAATACTTGGTCATATTATTTGTTAGGGTTTGTTAATAATTGTTTGCAATATTTTTGGTTAGGGTTTGTTAATAATAAAAGTTAGTAATTTAGAGTATGTTAATTAGAGTTTATTATTAATAGTTACTAATGTTTTTGTTAGGGTTTATTAATAATACTTAGTCATATTATTTGTTAGGGTTTGTTAATAATTGTTTGCAATATTTTTGGTTAGGGTTTGTTAATAATCAAAGTTAGTAATTTAGAGTATGTTAATTAGAGTTTATTATTAATAGTTACTAATGTTTTTGTTAGGGTTTATTAATAATACTTAGTCATATTATTTGTTAGGGTTTGTTAATAATTGTTTGCAATATTTTTGGTTAGGGTTTGTTAATAATCAAAGTTAGTAATTTAGAGTATGTTAATTAGAGTTTATTATTAATAGTTACTAATGTTTTTGTTAGGGTTTATTAATAATACTTAGTCATATTATTTGTTAGGGTTTGTTAATAATTGTTTCAATATTTTTGGTTAGGGTTTGTTAATAATCAAAGTTAGTAATTTAGAGTATGTTAATTACGATGACTACTCCATCAAATGCCGAAAGCAGGCCGATGCCCGATAGATACACCGGGATCTGAGTCCTCGGATCCGAACCTTATAGGAGCCCGAATGTATCACCACGTGAATCCCCTAGAGCTAAGAAGGCCCGTCTTGAGTTGGAACATGACCCTAATTACGAGCCTGAAGGTGATCCAGATGATGATGAGGTATATATGGAAGTAGAGTGTCTATATGAGATAATATTTCATGTGTATTTCATGTACCTAACAATTGAATTGACAGGAGGTGTTCTCTCAAGTTATTGCGGAAATGGAGGCGGAAAGAACAAGATGTTCGAGAAGGACACGGCGCCTCAAACGACCGGGACATCCTCCGAGCGAAGAAGTATAAAAAAAAAAGTGATCGGGCACGAGGAGATAGAGAAAGGAATAGATTTCGGGAAGAAGTTTATAGGATTACGAGAGGTTAGCCCGAGCGGAGAGCCCTTAGCACCTCTAGAGGCGCTACCCAAATTTAGGGCCGCCATTGGATGGTTAGTAAAGGAAGAATTTGATATCTCCCAGGTGATTGGAGTATGGTGCCGAAGGAAAGAGGAAGAATTGTTGGACTCGATTGTGCACTAAGTTCATTTTCCCGAGGAAACGTAAGGTTTGGTCAAGGGTCATGTCATGAAGCGATTAGTAATATCATTTCGGGGCTATAGGCACGATATGAATAAAAAGTGGTGGCTGCAGAAGGGGTGGGACCCGACGAAGCGGTACCCTATCACAAAATGAACAGTGGGCACGTTTTAGTAAAATAAAAACTCCGACGACTCCAAGGCTAAGAGCCAAGCCGCCTCGGAACTTACGAAGAAGAACATATACCACCACCACCTCGGCACCGGTGGTTACAAGACCAAGATTCCTAAATGGAGGCGCGAAGACGAAGCAAAGAGGAGAGAGGGCCGGTTGGCATTAACCGATATAGTGCACCGAACGAAGTGCGAATTGGCTTCGGCTCGGAAGGCAAACACCGAGAGCGATGAGATCTCCCCGTCCCGATGAGATCGGGCCGATTCTTTGAGAAGGTTTTGGAAGCAACAAATGCGGAAAAAAGACAGGTGCCTTCAAGTCACGAGGGAGAGGGACAGCCTTTCCCATGCTCTAGGTAACAAAATTATATTTTCCATTTTGTTCGAGTAAAATAGAAATCAACACCGACATGAAATATCATGTTGTAGGTAACCCCGAGCATCCGGGCCGTGTGCGGGCGTCCCATCCAGAACCACACGGAAAGAAGGGTTTGGCGAAGAGTGGAAAGGCATGTATAAGAAAAGAGAACGACATAAGGAGCAAATGAAGGATTTTTTTTTTGAGCAAAGCAGGCCCAAAAAGGTTTAGAGATTTAATCGAAGATTTCGTTAAAAACCCCGATCCCGAAGTGATGAAGCGGTTGGCGGGAGCGATGTCTGCTCAATAGATGTCATCACAAGCTCCTTAATATGTGCGGCTTGTCCCAGCTCAACCCTTAGGTAGCCGGGGAGATGGCCACACAATCTATGCCCTTTCCAAAAGGTATAGCGTCAACATCAAATCGGGACCATTATCCGGTTGACGATATTGATAAACATTGGCCTTGCTCATTGCTAATTGGATATGGCCTTAGAAATCGGTATACAAAGCAAGTGGCCACGAGGCAATGCTATCCCCGGGCGTAGTTTCTATGGTGTCCGGATGCAAGATGCATCTTGCGGGGTGGAAGTGTTGGCGGTCGAGAGAGGATATGAAGACGACTTCATCGACATCCCGACCTCCGAGGGTATAGAGAAGCTTGGACAAGCAATCAATAACTTCACACAATGGCCGAGACGGTGCGTAAGGTTGATTGATCCACCAACGGCACCCTCTCCACCGATGCATCAACCATCCCAAGAGGCCGAAACAATTCAACGGCCCGGCATCGCCCGGTGCATGCTCCAAGCATCACCGGTGCATGCTCCGGCATCCCCGTACATTTATGAGCCACCGTCACACTCCCGATTACATGATCGACATTCTCATTTGGATGAGCTCGAGGGGCCAGCCAAGGACATGTCCGAGCGGCCAGAACTCCGCCCGACTAAGAAGGACACAACACCGGAAAAGGAGGTAGAGCAAACTCCTCCGCAACCACCAAAAGCAAAGAATGAAGATGAGCAAACTCCCCCGCCACCACCAAAGCATAAGGAAGCAGAGCAAACTCCCCCACAAGCACCGGCCTCCAAGAAGGTGAGGAAATTTCTAATTCTAAAATTGGTTTCTCCCTATGAGCCAAAAAAGGGGAAAGCAAAGGCAGGCACAACTCTATTTCTAAAAGGACTTGGAAAGCGGCCGGACGGCACGAGTCATTGAGCTCGAACCGTCAAAGAATAAGGAAGCCGCCCGGCCAAGCAAGCGAAGCCGTGCCACCAACAAAGGAAGCCCCAAGTGGCGATGTACATGTCGAACCGCCACCAAGTACACCATTGACCCTTAAGGATATAAGAAAGCCAACGATTGATGATTATGTCAATGTCCCCAGTAACTATGTGCCCGGAAGGCCTATGCTGCAATGGACGATGCTTGAAAAGGGTCCATGGACGATTAAAAGGTTTCATGACCGGGTACATGAGAGCGGTGAATGCTTTGGCTTTGCATGCGATTAGTGTTGACATACCAGCCAGACGTGTTTGCAAGCGCAAGGACAAAAAGCGGGGCATTTGTTACCTTTGAGGACATGCACCTACTGTTGAACCATAGGCGGCTTGACGTCCAACTCATTACAATCTGGTGCCTGTAAGTATCACTCATGCACACACATTGTTATTATTAAATTTGGAATGTGATGAACTCTCTAATATGCGGATGTTGTATGTAGTTTGCAAGACCACGGCGAGATCATTAACTTGTAGGTTCGATGGTCGGTTACCCGAGTCCAATCAGGTTACAAGAAAATATGCACAAATTTGTACTTACAAATGAAGATAGAGCCAAGATAGAGAATGACAAAACACGAGAATAAGTTGCGATGGCGGTAAAGGAATTGCAAACGAAAATACGAGGGACGAATATGCCCTCTATCTCGGTAGAGCAATGCCGA
Source organism: Chrysopogon serrulatus (assembly GCA_015844335.1). Classification (NCBI taxonomy): domain Eukaryota; kingdom Viridiplantae; phylum Streptophyta; class Magnoliopsida; order Poales; family Poaceae; genus Chrysopogon; species Chrysopogon serrulatus. The sequence continues at coordinate 208,256 of JADLZL010002316.1, read as the reverse complement.
GATATAAGTACAGAGATTTCATATTGTCACCCTACAATTTTGGGTAAGCGTGACCTTGTATACGTACTTCAAATTATCGTGTTAACCCTAAGTACATGTGTCGCTCACTCGTTTATTCATGCAGTGATCATTGGATTGTTTTTTATATTTATCCATTCCAAGGGAAGGTGCTTGTCCTAGACTCCTTATATTATCCTCCCGAATTCGTATCAAACATTCTGGTTCATTTAGAAAGGTGAGCCAACATGCAACCACATCGATCCGTACTTATATGAATTAGAGTTTCTAAATAACTTTAGTGTTTTATATTCGATATCTACAGGGCATGGAGGTTTTATAAGAAGGAAAAAGGACCGGTCGACGCCCGCCCAAAAAGATCCTAGTGTGCCATTGACGATACAACACCATTATCCGGTAAGTTGTCCGAACACATATCATCATATAAATAATACACAAGGCATGACAATTTTAGAATAATCTTTTGCTCATTAATTATATAGTGCCACAAGCAACCACCTGGATCGGTCTACTGTAGATACTATGTGTATGAGTTTATAAGGCGTGGGGACGATACGTCGGGGACAAAAATATGGTAAATAATATCTATGCATGAAGTTTTCTCATTAAAGTTGCAAATGTTAATATTGGACATGTGTCAATGATGCTTTTAAACTTTGTTTCCAGCCGAAAAGAAAGGAAAGGGCGTGCCCTTCACTCCAACGACTATGAAAAATATAGTAAGCGACTTGTGCGGTTTTATTATGAGAGAAATAATTTCAAGTGACGGAGCATATTTTGATGAAGCCGGTGATTTGGCAAGTGAAAGATTTAGAGCGCCGACAGACCTAGCAGGTCTAAACTTGAAACGAAATGATATGTAAACACTAAATGGTTGTGTGGATAACATGAAATAACGTGTATTATATGTAATTTTATGCTTGATGTTTGATTTCATGTGTACATATCTATAATATTTATATGTGTTGTTTGTATGATGCAATTTTATGGTTCATGTTTACATATCTTAAATATATATATATATATATATATATATATATATATATATATATATATGTGACAAATATAGCACAGTGTGAAGGCAAATATTAAAATTTGAAATAAAAAAAAAATAATTACGTCTGTGAAAAAATTGGTTTTCACAGGCGGCTCATATAGTAAACCGCTTTGTGTAAATAACTATTTACACAAAGCGGGCCGATAAAGTGAGCCACCTGTGAAAATCAGTTTTTCACGGGCGGCTTACAGCCTCCCGCCGCCTTTGTCTTTGTGGGCCGATTAGTCTTGACCCCTCAGTACGGGCGGTGGGCTTGGCCGCTGTACAAATGCCTGTAGCACCGCTTGTAGAAAGGTTTTTGTAGCAGTGATAATGTCCTAAATTAACGCATGGGTGTATATATCCTATTCCGTCAAGGTTGGAAATCCCGTTCTCGACTTCAATATGAACTTCAAGGGTAGAGTTAACTACTACTGGAGCCATGGGATGATCTCAGACGAGGCCTTTGCCAACATAACCAGGTACTGCCATTTTGACGATTCAGATGGCGAGATATGTGAGGGCGCTATGGAAGCTATCGATTTTCCTGAACAGCTTGATTACTACAACATATATGCTCCAATCTGTGTTGATGCGGCAAACGGAGCATACTACCCCAGTGGCTACGTAAGGCAACGATTCGTAGTTGTTTTCACTTCATAAATTTGGTTCTTCTAAAATTGTCGTTCTAAATAAACCACTAACCGTGCGTACGTTTTAATCTCCACATATTACAGTTACCTGGGTATGATCCATGTAGCTATCATTACACCTATTCCTACCTCAATGACCCAGCAGTGCAGAAGGCTTTCCACGCTAGAATGACAAATTGGTCAGTATGCACGTAAGATCTTCTCTTTGATTGGACCCATCAAAACCGATGTAATATTGGTGAGCTAATTACATGATACGGTGTCGTCGAGGGGATCGTAGAGGAGAGTGGAGAAGTAAGCTGGATTGTGAATTAGAACGCAAGGGATAGCGGGGAAGAGGTGCAGCGGGAGGTTCGCCGGCGGCAGCGGCTGAATCGCCTGCAGCCACCGTCGAAGAGGTAACCCGCCCACCTTGGGAGGTCTATTCTCTTCTTCGATAATTCCTGATTACAAACTATGATGTCTTTTATATATTAGGACACTTGCCTTAATTATCCAAACCAAATCAATCTACTAAAATCCTCCCCTTCATAATCAACCCCGAGTGGGCCTGGGCCGGCGCCTATACTGGCGTCCCTACAAAAAGCGTCCCACAACACTTCCCTCCTCCCCAACAAACAGCTCGTCCATGCGAGCTGAAAAGTTGGATAACGATCTTTGAAGTCATCAACATCTTCCCAAGTAGCATCAGCAGCAGCACGGGCCTTCCCAATGAACAAGAAGCTGCCAACGACCACGGTTCAGTCGAGAACGAACAACAGTAAGTGGAGTAGGCAACACTCGACCATGCAAGCAGTATGGAGGGCAAAGGAACCACAGCTGTAGGAGGATCACCAATGTACTTTTTGAGAAGGGCAACATGAAAAACATCATGAATTCGAGCCTTGGGGGAAGGCGAAGACGATACGCCACAGCACCCAAACGCCAGTAATCTGATAAGGTCCAAAAAATCGAGGTGCCAACTTTGAAGAAGTGGCTGGAGTGATGCCAACTGCCGCCGGCGATGGTGGAGGCGAAGCCAAACCCAGTCACCTATAGCAAACTCAACAAAGCGGCGTTTCTTGTCATGCTGCTCTCGCATAGTATCCTGGGCCAATTCCAAACGAGCTCGAACATCCAATAGGAAGGAATCACGGTCACGAAGCTGACGATCAACAGCTGCAACACGAGCTGAACCAGGAAAATAAGTGACCAAAGATGGTGGTGGTCGACCATAGACAACTTCAAACGGCGTTGCACGAAGAGCGCAGGCTGGTAGGAAGTGTTGAAGCAAAATTCTGCCCAAGGTAGCCACTGCAGCCAAGACCGAGGTCGATCACCAGCTAAACAACGCAGATACATGATGATAATGCGATTAGTCACTTCGGACTGACCATCAGTTTGGGGATGAAATGCTGAACTGCGCAATAGAGTAACACCAGCCAATTTAAAGGGCTCCTCCCAGAAATGGCTAGTAAATACTGTATCCCGATCACTTATAATAGAAGTTGGAAACCCATGAAGCCGCACAATATTGTCAAAGAAGGCCCGAGCAACAGTGCTAGCTGAATATGGATGACTCAAGGCAATGAAGTGTGCCATCTTAGAGAAGCGATCAACCACTGTAAGGATCACAGACTTGCCACCCACTCGTGGAAAGCCTTCCACAAAGTCCATTGCAATATCACTCCATACATGTGACGGTACAGGCAAGGGCTGTAGAAGACCAGCGGGATGCAAGTGCTCGATCTTATTACGCTGACAAACTGCACAGCCTTTGACGAAATCTCGAACCAGTCTGCGTGCTTGTGGACTGTAAAAGACGCACCGCCGCACGATGAAGTGTCTTCGAGAACCTTCATGGCCGGCAGTATGAGCATCATGCAGCAAGTGAGGCCAAAGGGACGACCCATCGAGGAACGAACGGACGGCCCTGAAACAGCAGCAGCCATCCACAAGCGTCCACCCATCTGGTGCGGTGCCTGCTGCTACTTGTGCCTGAATATCTTGGGCCTGAGAATCGTGTTGCAGCTCCGCACGCAAGTCGTCATATATAGCAAAGGAAGGTCCGTAAAGCACACAAGCTGTCGTCGAGTTCTTTGGAATCCATGTCACGCCGTGATAATGCATTAGCAACTGTGTTCAACTTGCCCGGTCTGTACTCAACAGAAAGGTCATAGCCAAATAATTTGGTAACCCAAGTGTCTTTGTGGAATAGTTGTCAAACGTTGGTCCGAATGAACTTCAAGCTCCAATGATCTGTCCGCACCGTGAAGGGGCGGCCCCGTAGATATGGTCGCCAATGACGGACAGCCTTGACAAGGCCAATCAACTCCCGCTCATATGCTGGAAGCTTGGCATGATGAAGTGCCACAGCACGATGAAAAAAGGCCACGGCACCATCGCCTTGATGAAGGACTGCACCAAAACCTGCTCCCGAGGGCATCACAGTCAACAATAAACCGCTTGGAGAAGTCGGGAAGTTGCAGCACCGAGAGCGGACATGAGGGCTGCCTTGAGAGCGGCGAAGGCGGTGTCCGCTTCGGCTGACCAGGAAAACCGTTCCCCCTTGAGGAGGGCAGTGAGAGGGGCAGCCACACCACCATAGCCGGCGATAAATTTGCGGTAGTAGCCAGTGAGTCCAAGAAAACCCCGAAGAGCCCGGGCCGTGCACGGACGGGGCCAAGCCTCCACAGCTGCAACCTTTTCGGAGTCCATGGCAACGCCATCGGCCGAGATGATATGGCCCAGGTAAGCGACGGACGTTTCGCCGAAGAAACACTTGGAACGTTTGGCGAAAAGACGATGATCCCGCAGTTGCTGTAGCACTTTTCGAACATCTTTGTAAATGTTCGACCAAGATGAATGTAAATAAGTATATCATCAAAAAATACAAGAACAAAGTGCCGAATAAAGGGCTTCAGAACGTCATTCATCAAAGCTTGAAAGGTTGCCGGTGCATTCGTCAGGCCAAATGGCATGACAAGGAACTCGAAGTGGCCTCGGTGTGTCCGGAATGCCGTCTTGAGAATATCATCCGGATGCATGCGCACTTGATGATAGCCACTGCGGAGATCAATCTTTGAAAAAAATCGAGCACCCCTCGGTTCATCCAAGAGCTCATCAACGGCCGGGATCGAAACTTATCTTTGGCAAGGTGTCATTGAGAGCACGGTAGTCAACACGAAACCGCCAACCGTAAATCGTGCTTGCGGACAAGGAGCACCGGGGAGGAAAAAGGTGATGTCGACTCCCGGATGATCCCCTGGGCCAGCATGTCATCACATTGACGCTCAATCTCGTCCTTCAACAATTGGGGATACCAGTAGGGCCGAACCGCCACCGGCACTGAACCTGGCAGTAAGTGGATGCGATGATCTTGTCGACGCGCTGGAGGTAAGCCGTGCGGTGTGGTGAAGACGTCCTCGAAGGACTGAAGGTCCCTGCAAAGACGTCCCCGAGGATCGGTGATGGCACGAGCGACAACAATGACCGCCCCCCCAAGCCGGTCAATGATGGGCACGCCCCATTGAACCAGAATGCCATCGAGAGAGCAGCGAAGTCCCAAATGATGGGTCCCAAAGTGTTCGCGCAGCCATTGAACGCCGAGGACAAGGTCAAACGGGCCCAAGTCCGATTGCAAAAGCGTCGATGGTGAAGCGTTCATCATTGATGGAGACGTCAACGGCGGCACATACACCGGGGGCTGCGCACCCGGTCACCATTGGCAACCAAGACAGACAACCCATCGCGAGCTGTAATCTGCAGGCCAAGACGCTGAGCCACCTCGCCATGAATGAAAGTGTGAGTAGACCCGGTATCCACCAATGCCTTGAACGGAACGCCGCCAATTAACACTTGGAGCACCATAGAATCAGAAGGCCCGAGGCCGCAAGGGCGCACAAGGAGATCTCCAAGTCTGTGATGTCGCCCAACGGGTCGTCCTCTCCATCAGCCAACTCCATGAGAAAGATCCCCTTGGCGATGCATTGGTGATCTTTGCTGTATGCGTTCGGGCAGAAATAGCACTGTCCATTCTTGCGCTTTTCTTGTATCTCCGCCGAGACGGCGGAAACGATGGCGTGTGGCCTCTCGAGTTGCCATCATGGGGAGCAGCAGTAGCGCCCCGTCGCCTTTGACGCCGCAGAGCACCTCCCGCTTGTAGGACATGGAACCACGGGCGAGTGGTCGACTTAAGCGGCGCCGAACTGTTGACGGTGGATGCCTCGGTGTGGGGCGCTCATATGCCCTTGCTAAACTCATGGCTTGCTGCAAGTTGGCGGGATGCTGCAGCTCCACATCGAAGCTAACGGCTGACCCAATCCTCCAAAGATAAAGATCAATCGTCGTTCGGGTGGATAGATCATCGCAACGCCGAAAGCAAAGGCAAGGAAGCGCCGGGAGTAATCCTCCACCGTACTCGTGCGGATCAAGGCCTTGATCTCGGCGGCGAGTTGGTGCGAATAGGAGGCCCGGGCGGAGGTTGACGAAGTCGACGAAGCGCTGCCAAGAGACCATCCCGAAGTCGTTTTCCATCTGATAGTACCACTCGGCCGCTGGACCATCCAAATGCAAGGACGCCATCCACACCTTCTCATCCGCCGGCACACGATGCCCACGAAAGTAATTGTCACACTTGTTCAGCCATGTGAGCGGGTCCGATTCGCCGTTGAAGGTAGGGAACGGAATTTTCGGCGGCCGGTGGAAGTCTGCATCATCACGGAGGCGGCGGCCAAAGGCGCGACTGCCGTAGTCGCCGTCGCGAATGCCACGCGTGTCGTAGTCGCGACCGTAGCCACCCCGCTCATCAAAATCGCGACCGCGGCGGCCCCTTGCGTCGAAGTCGCGGTCACGGCCGCTCCGCCATCAAAATCGCGCCACCCCGACCGTAGAAGTCGCGGCCGAAGCGGTCCGAGTCGCGCGGTCGCGTCACGAAGGGCGCGGTCGCGGAAGTCCGCCCCAGGCGCGGTCTCGACCGGACCCCGCGCGTCGAAGTCGTCGTCGTCGCGGCGACCGTCCTTGTCGTCGTCGCGAGTGTCCTCCCCGCCTTTGCCTGGATCGGGCTTGCCCGTCTCAATGCGAGCAAGGCGGGCGTCATGAGAATTGAGGCGATTGGTGATGGTGGTGAGCTGAGCGAAGACGCGATCGAAATTCGCATCCAATCGCGCCGCCAGAGCCGCAGGATCGAGGGGAGTACCGGACATAGTTGTCGATGTACTCGTGGAGGTCTCTGATACCAAATTGATACGGTGTCGTCGAGGGGATCGTAGAGGAGAGTGGAGAAGTAAGCTGGATTGTGAATTAGAACGCAAGGGATAGCGAGGAAGAGGTGCAGCGGGAGGTTCGCCGGCGGCAGCGGCTGAATCGCCTGCAGCCACCGTCGAAGAGGTAACCCGCCCACCTTAGGAGGTCTATTCTCTTCTTCGATAATTCCTGATTACAAACTATGATGTCCTTTATATATTAGGACACTTGCCTTAATTATCCAAACCAAATCAATCTACTAAAATCCTCCCCTTCATAATCAACCCCGAGTGGGCCTGGGCCGGCGCCTATACTGGCGTCCTACAAAAGCGTCCACAACATTACAGAGTATTCGTCTCAAAATCATGCGCTTTTTGCAGAAACTTGCACTGGAAAGATTCACCCATTTCCATGGAGCCAACGATCGCATGGCTAATAGAGAAGAAGTTACCTGTCTGGATTTTTAGGTAATCTGTTGTCAGGCAAGGCAAAGACCATATAATATATCATATATGAAAACAGAAAAAATAATGTCATACATGATCACTTTTTTCCAGTGGTGATTTTGATTCCGTATGCCCACTTCCTGATATTCCATCCATGGTCTTAACTTGCACGTCACCATTCCATGGCGCCCATGGACAGCAAACATGGAGGTAATCGTATAAGTTCTGGCTGCAAATAGTTTGTATCTTTGTCTCAATGCAAAGAATTTCACTTTGAGACCTTGTTTGGCTCACATCAATCCACATGTATTGGGATGAAAAATTAAGAAATTTCTACCCCAATCCACTCAAACATATATAGATTAGGGTGAACATAAATAAAATCAAACCAGAACTTACTAGATGCCTTATTTCCTATGAAACTCACATGAGAATTCCATCAGAATAAAGCCTTATTTTTTATGACAATGCTTGCAGGTCGGAGGATATGTTCAACAATACAAGGGAGGATTCACGTTTGCCTCTGTCAGAGGAGCTGGTCATACGGTTCCATCTTTTCAGGCTGATAGAGCATTAGTATTATTGGACTCCTTTCTGAAAGGGGTGCTCCCACCATACGTACAGGAGCAGTAATGATTCCTAAATATATAGAGCGTCTTCTCATTGATAAATTCAATATAAGCAGGAGCTATATGTGAAATTGGATAGTGTTGGCACTACCCATTGAGTATTGTTTGGATTGATGTTACTTTTACATTAGCTAGTTGGTGGTTGTAATTTTTTAGGTGGTTGTAATTAAAAGGTTCATCTTTCCCATCATCAGCTAAGTAGGCAGCTAGCTGATACATACGTACGACGACTGCAAGGAAGGAAATGAGCAGTAGTGCAAACAACAGTGGACATGGATTGTTTGTGATGATAAGACTGCAAGTGAACAAATTATCATGCACACAATCCTCTCATGCATGTGAGATATAATATATAGTGGCACTCTAAAGTCTATACGTACTTCCTCCGTCCCAAAAGAATACTTGTTCTCGCTTCTCGAAAACGACTATCGATAATTTTTATAAATGATAAATATCAATGATTAGTATCATAATTAATATTATCGGAAAGATCTTTAGATCTAATTTTTTTAACAAATTTATTTAGAGATGTAAATATTGTATGTATTTTCTGTAAATTGAGTCAAATTTATGACACGAACACCCAAAACATCATTCTTTTTGGAACGGAGGGAGTATATCCTCAACCAGTCGTTTTGAAATCCAAATGCTATCCCAGAAAGCTTGACGTTTTAGCTCAGCATGTTAGTACTGTCCTACCCCATGATTACCAGTCATCTGTCTCATCGTTGTTTCCTGCACTTGCCCTGAGTTCTGAGATGAATTAAAAACGATAAAAAAGCTTTGCAGAGGGGGGGGGGCATGCTCAGGTGCATGTGTAAATGTCCAGATAATTTGTTAGAAATTTATTATTTTTATATTTTACAAACAAAGTTAAGTGTGGAGAAGATATTTTACAAGAGTGTGTATCATCATATTATCTACATGTATGATTTTTTTGATGGATTTAGATAATTTTTTTACCGTAGTTTTGCACGAGTTTTCACAGAGATATTGGTTTGCACTTGATACATTGCCATGAAAAATATGCAGCTACAAAGATTTGTCAGATGATGCAATTAGCAACTGGAGTTATGAAAGTACACAACAGACTAAATTCTCCGTTCCAAACATTCCAATTCCTTGGACAATCTTTTAAACTAATTTTAATGCACATGACAGGGCTATAATAGGCACACAAGTAAACATATGAAACCAAATATACTGTAATAAATTAATAAAATCATGTTTCTTGAGCAAATAATAAATTAACCATTTTTTGAGTAAAAATTAATCATTTGGCGACACTTCATCACCTCCCCTCACTACATGGGCCAAATTTTAAGGCCCAGGAGACTTCATTGTGTCAGTCTTCTCCACTCCTCAATCAAATTCCCCAAAGCTGCGGCCACCCCGCCGGGACCAGCCTCGCCGCCGCGCGCCAAAAACCCTAACCCCTCCCCGCCTCCGCCTCCGCACCCGCCGCACGACCGCCCCCAGAGATGGGGAGAGACAAGAGCCGGCGTCTCTCCGGCAGCCGCGACTTCCGGCAGCGGCTGGTGCTGGCGACGCTCACCTCCACCGCCATCACCATCGAGGACATCCGCTCCGGGGACACGGCGCCGGGGCTCCGCCCTCACGAGGTCTCCCTCCTGCGCCTCCTCGACAAGATCTCCGACCACCACACCATCGACCTCAACGAGACAGGCATGGACTTGACCCCTTGAGCTTGATAATGTTGTGCGTCCTGCCTTTGTGTTTGGTTCCGGGGTGCCGGTGCTTATGGGGTGTGGAGCTTGTATGTGCTTGCAGGAACGAAGCTGAGGTACCGGCCGGGGGTGATTATAGGGGGAAGGGATCTTGAGCACGACTGCGGTGTGCACCGTGGTATTGGCTACTTCCTAGAGCCGCTGATACTGCTTGGCCTATTTTCGAGGGCCCCTATATCAATTCGGCTCAAAGGTGAGGGCCTCATCTGTTTGTGCTGTGCTTTAAGTGTCAGTCCAAATGGATTGCTCCAGATAATTTGGTGTGTTGAAATTTTCTTCCTGGATGAATTTGTCCGTGGTTGTAGCTGATGTCAAGAGAAATTGTTTGGTCTGAATTTCGTGAAGTGGCTGAATTGTGCTCGTGCTTTAAGTGTTAGGGTGCTGGTTGATACCCTCGTGCTAATTCTTTTGGCACCTTTATATTCATTAAAAACAAATCAGAGAAATGAGGTGGAAATCACCCTAGTATACATTTTGCAGTACCTGTTGTTGAGAAATGAGGTGCAAACCACCCTAGGTTACATGAAAGCAAAGTTGAATGAGAAGTTTGCCCCCAATGCCTCTCCTTGGCTATGTTATGAGCTACTTTGACCTATTTTCTTGCATACAAAGGGTCTAGTTTGTCAGCTACTTTGTTCATTGCTCAGCCTAATTTCCTGCATACAAAGGTTCTTTTTTTTTGTTGTTGTTGGAGAATCCGCTAGTAGAGGTCGACATTTCCAGACTCATAGATGCTCGGTCATGTTCTCTTTTCCCGAGGTTTTCTCTATAATATGTTTCACCTTCGCTGAAGTTGAGTGCATTCGCCACTATGGATGCGAGTAATACACTCTGTAATTCTTCATGAAGAGGTCCTTGTACTTCTTGCTTTTGGGCCTGGATGAAGATGCCTCCTGGGATTGAGGTCGCATTATCTTCGATGAAGAGTTCCAGACTCCCTAGTCCTGCCCTCGTCTGCTGAGTAGTGCCACAATTTGTTCTTGTATTACCTGTCCTCCATTGAGTGCATTGGCTAGGATTGGTGATTTAGCTGAAAACCAAACGGCCCTAGGGAAAGAACAGTGTGAAAAACAGGCTATCATTTTCTACTAAGACAGACCTGGTACAATGCTTGTCTATGTCTTTGGAGTAGTTGCCTACTTGTTCCCCTATCACTAAGGCTTGCTTGTAGCTTCCATGCAAATGTTTTGAGACGTGGCTGAAGGAATTTGTAGGTACGTACACGTTTTAGCAGTCGAAGGATGGGCTGCTGTAAGCTTGGCCGCCTTGTGTTGTCGCTAGGTATTGAGTTTCTCTTGTGTCTTGCCAACTACTTATATGCTTCCTTGGAGATACACATCATTGATATTGATGGCTGCCAGCATAAGATATCTTGGCCCTCCTGGTTACAGATGGGTACCTGCTCAATTCAGTTAGCATTCCAAATTTTTGTGTTTGTAATCCATAACTCTATCCTGCATTTTCCTGAAGGTTGTGGATCTGCTGGCACTTTTAGGTGACCTGCTCAATGCAGTTAATAACTAAAAGAAAAACCTTTCGCTAGTCACATGTTTAATTATATTCTTCTCAAGTATGGCTGTGTCATGTATTGTTTCAAAGTCTGAAACTGGTGTCCTGCTTTTTTAGGAATCACTAATGATACCAAGGACCCTTCTGTGGATACTTTCCGGACAACAACCTTGCATATGCTAAAGCACTTTGGTGTTCCACTGGAGGGTTTCGATCTAAATATTGATAGCCGTGGATCTCCTCCTCTTGGTGGTGGTGAGGTGTTTCTCCGGGTTCGCAATATAAATAGCACATTGACGGTGCGTTTTATTTTTGTTTCCTTATATGTCAATTGTGTTGGCATTGACATTGACATCTGATGCTAGGCAAATGCGTTCACAGGCTGCAAACTGGGTTGATGAAGGTATGGTGAAGAGGATAAGGGGAGTTTCGTTCTCCACTAGAGTATCTCCACAATTGAAAGCCGCATTATATATGCTGCACGTGGAATCTTCAATCGCTTCATTCCTGATGTTCATATACACACGGATCATAGATCTGGTTCTGCTGGTGGGAGGTAGTTTTCCTTTTCCAATTCTATTGAATTTTGATAACTGCATTCTTTCCTGTTGTCTCTTGTAAGATCACCCAAGAAATTTGCCAGTTCTTTTCAACTTTTCTTTAATATGTGGCAGGTCTCCTGGCTATGGTGTATCATTAGTTGCTGAGACCACTACAGGATGCCTGCTCTCTGTAGATGTTACTGTGAGTTATCCTAGTGTTGATGAAATAAATGAAGAATCTGAGAAGCCTGAGCTGACTTCTCCGGAGGATCTTGGTGTTCAAGCTGCATCAATGCTACTAGAAGAGGTGGCTCAAGGAGGTGTTGTTGACTCTACACATCAGGTCTGGACTTTTATACAAGCATTCTCTATCTTTCTGAATTGTGCCTGATGTTATGCTCTGATGGCGGCTCAGTCTTGGACTCACAGTGCTGTACATTCATGTTTGCCCGTCTTAAATTAATTGTTGTTTATCCTGGTAATATTCCATGCATAAGTTACAGACGTTTTTGTTAGTGAGTCTCTTAAATGTTTGCAGGGCCTCCTATTTATCCTGTGTGCTTTATGCCCACCTGATGTATCGAAGGTTCGTGTGGGACAGTTGACTCCATATGGTATTGAGACACTTCGAAACATCAGAGATTTTCTTGATGTCAAGTTCATCATCAAGCCTGATCCCAATTCGAACACCGTTACTTTAAAGTGTGTTGGTGCGGGAGTGAAGAATCTTGCTAGGAAGATCTCATAAGCAACAGGACCATTAATCTGATAAAGGATTCATGACATATCAAGAGACCACTATGAGACCTGACCCTGCTTGTAACTGCAAACGACACTGTAGGAGTTTCACTTAGTTTCTCCTGCTGAAATTCTGTTCGAGGTTCATGATATGTCCTGTTCCTCGATGTACATCAGTATTAAGAATGGATTGTTGTGATCGTGATGCCCTGTATGGTCAACACATTTTTGTATCACATTGTTTCTCCAACTTTTTTTTTGTCAGATTTTATATGCCATGGCATGCTGATACATACCGAAAAAAAGAAAAGAAAAGGTGGCATATATCGAAGACTAAATGTTGGTATTACCATGTGCATTTTGTTTGATCATTACTGTCCTCTGGGTTTTGGAATCCACTTGTGTGATAACAGCAGCAGGTTAGTAGACATATGAATTGCAGGAAACCAGAAAATTTGGCTTAGTACACACATGGATTGCAGGCAACAGAAAAATTGGAGTTCCTCAAGGCACGCTGGTGGGGGTGGGCAGTCAGGTATCACACTATCACAGTATGTGTCGCAATTACAGGCCCACTCTTGTAGCATTATAGTATCATTGGGGCAGATGAAAGTATATATGATAATGTGACACTAATATGAATACCGGAAATTATATTACTGATTTAGACCAAGCATCAAGCATGGTCCATAGAGAAGGAACTCTGCTGTATGTTCGTTCACCTGCTGGTCTAGGAACAGTGCAGGGGTTGGTGAGGAACGACGGCCGAACAGTCATAGCAACAAGCCATCAGCCAAAATGAATCCAGACTGGGAATGTTAGTACTTATTTCATTGCATTGACTAATAATTTTGTTATCTTAAAAAGATTATTAGAACATATTAGAAGCTTCTCTCATGATCTTGGAAGAAAAATCCCCAGACAATCTTTGTTTAGGATGCAAATGTCTGTGCTCAGTAAAGATCAACGATGTTCTTTTAATTTCTCTAATTATATACTCCCCCGTTCCAATATATAGGACGCAAATATCTGTGCTCAGTTAAGATCAATGATGTTCTTTTAATATCTCTAGTTATATACTCCCCCGTTCCAATAGTTAGCTGCTAGCATCTTTTGCTGCACAAATTAGTTAAATGCTTTGCCACCATTTTTTTGTTAGTCAACTTAGTTTCCCTAATATTGTTTTATCTACGTAGAGTGAGCCAACACTTAACCACTTATCGGCGCAAGAATGGATAGGAATACTGAGACAATCCGATTCTCATGGGGAAAGCATCGAGGAACAGGTGGATGTGAAGATGGATACACAGCTCTTTGGGTCCTTCACATTGGACAATGTGAAGTTTTCATTGTATGGCTGCAGATATTCTGTATTCCAGAAAAGCAAATGCAGCTGTAAATATTTATTGACTGGTTGCCTTTTTTATGGTAGTTGCTTGATTTGAATAATTGAATGGCTTTCTTACAGTGTTCTTCTGCGGTATTGGAATGTCACACTATACCTGGCACTATGTAACAAAAAGTTCCAGGGTCACAACCAAAGTAAGTATAATAGGTTAATAGCTTCTGTTTGGATATTTGTCTTTGATCATGTATTCGCTATTGTAATGCTTATGCTAAATACCATTGGATGGACTGCAGGCACGCCTTTCAACATTGTCATTTATCTCCAAGACTTTTTCTGTTTCTCTATATGTTGGCATGGATGCATTGGATATAGAGAAGTGGAAAGATTGTTAGTCAAACATATAGGCATGCTCATCTCCCTCTTTCTCTCTCTTCATTGCTCAAGTAGAAGATTTTTTTTTTCTGAGTGGGTAGCTGAATTGATGCCGTCTCTATTGGCTTTGTTCATTCAGTTCATTAGGACTGAAATCCTAAAGAAAATTAACTTAATTAAGTATTTGGGTTTTTGCTTCATTTTTGTACGATGCTATGCAAACTAGGCTCTTGTGCAAACTATGCAAACTCTAATCAAGACCACAAGAATCTAATCCGATGGTTGGTAATTTTAGCACTTAAACCCCTCCACTCATCCCATCTCAATGTTGCAAAACACCCCCATGAGTGGGAGGGTTTAAGTGCTAAAATTACCAACCATTGATTAGATTCATGTGGTCTGATTAGAGTTTGCATAGTTTACACAGAATCTGGTTTGCATAGCATACGTTCCCCTCTATGTGCAATAATGATAAATTCAAATTCACTGTGATGCAATGATTTTGTTGGAACAGCTAATAATTTATCTTTCTTATTGTGTTCGAGTTTGTTAATGAACTGTATTTAGGTGTTGATAAAAAAACTGAACTTAATGTCTTTTGATAGTTTTTTTTTTTTTTTTTTTTGCAACTAAAACCTGCTATGCACCTCAGTCCTATTGAGTGTGTTATTGGTTGCTTCCAGCACATGAATTTAGAAGTTACTTAGGCTTGTTCCAAGAAAAGTCTGTATTCACATCCTTTACTGGTTTTTGATTAAAATCTATGTAATTTTGTCTTTCCAGCTTATTTCTTCACTTCAGTGAATTTCATGGTTTAGTTGTGCTATACTTCAGTTTTTTATTGAAGTCAAGAAGCAAGATTGACTTCCGGCAAAAGGATAGGAAATAGAAAAAAAAATCAACTAAGTGGATAATCTTCCAATTATTTGTATAGAATTCAGGATCCGTAATTTCTGATTTCTTTTTGCCTAGAATTGGTGGTGTAACAATAATACATAAAGGAAAAAAATTGATGTCATCAGTGATGTAACTTGGACTCTACTTCTAGAATTCAATATTTTTGAGTGAGTTGTGGACTTAGTGGACCTTAGCGTTGACACAGGAAATTTACTAATTAACTCATTCCAAATTATAAAACGTTTAATTTTTTTTACCTCAAGTTTGATCACTCGTTTTATTAAAAAAATGTGTAAAATATCAGTTATTTTGTAGTAGCTTGCTTTATTAATAAAAATTATTTAAGAATAACTTAAATTTAACTATATTTATATAAATTTTTGTATAAAATAAGTGATCAAACTTAGAGTAAAGGAGTCAAACGTTTTATAATTTGGAATGAAGGTTGTAATATATAAATTATAATTTGGAATGAAGGTTGCAACATACAAATTGTAATATCATCTTGTTTTTTTTTTTAGAATGACACAAGTACAACGCAGACGCTCATAATATGCACGTACACTCATCCCTATGAACACACATAGGTAAACCCTACCACTATGATCACCTTCGAAGGACCGAGCCGGCCGGCAGATCCGAGATTCCCGAAGTCACCACTGGCGCCTCGTCGTCGACAGGAACATCGCTTACCACTTAATGCATAACGCCGGTAAATTCTGAAAAAATCTCAGGAAAAGATGCGAGCACCAGAATTTGATCCCTGGTGGGTAGCGTCCCACTGGACAGCCCTACCACTGGACCATTCTCTTCACCACCTCCCTCACTACATGGGCCAATACTAGAGGCCCAGTAGACTTCAGTGTGGGCCTATATTGATTCTGTATCCGATCCCACACCCGACGGCAGACGGCACCAACCTCGCCACCGCGCGCCAAAACCCTATAACCCCTCCCCGCCTCCGGCTCCGCCTCCGCACCCGCCGCGCGATCGCCCTAAAGAGATGGGGCGAGACAAGAGCCGGCGTCTCTCCGGCAGCCGCCACTTCCGGCAACGTATGGTACTGGCGACGCTCACCTCCACCGTCGTCACCATCGAGGACATCCGCTCCGGCGACGCGGCGCCGGGGCTCCGTCCTCACGAGGTCTCACTCCTCCGCCTCCTCGACAAGATCTCCGACCACCACACCATCGACATCAACGACACAGGCATGGACTTGCCCTCCTGAGCTTGATTGTGCTGTGTGTCCTACCTTTGTGTTTGGTTCCGGGTACTTATGGGGTGTGTTGTTTGTATCCTGTATGCGCTTGCAGGAACGAAGCTGAGGTACCTGCCGGGGGTCATTATAGGGGGAAAGGATCTTGAGCACGACTGCGGTGTGCACCGTGGTATTGGCTACTTCCTTGAGCCGCTCATACTGCTTGGCCTATTTTCAAGGGCCCCTATATCGATTCGGCTCAAAGGTGAGGGCCTCATCTGTTTGTTATGTGCTTTAAGTGTCAGGCCAAATGGATTGCTCCAAATTTTGGTGTGGAATTTTTCTTCCTGGATGAATTTCTTCGTGGTTGTAGCTGATGTCAAGAGAAATTGTTTGGTTTTGGTCTGAATTGGGTGCATCAGCTAGGATTGGTGATGTTGCTGAAAACCAAACGGCCCTAGGAAAAGAACAGTGTGAAAAACAGGTTGTCATTTTCTACTAAGACAAGGCTGGTACAATGCTTGTCTATGTGTTTGGAGTAGTTGCCTACTTGTCCCCTATCGCTAAGGCTTGTTTGTAGCTTCCAGCATGCAAGAAACGTGGCTGAAGGAACTTGTAGTTTCATACACGTTTTAGTAGTCAAAGGATGGCTGTTGTTAGATTGGCCGCCTTGTGTTGCCACTGGGCATTGAGTTTCTCGTGTCTTGCCAACTGCTTATGTGCTTCTTTGAAGGTGCACATCCTTGATATTGATGGCTGCTAGCATAAGATATCTGGGTCCTCATGGTTACAGATGGGTACCTGCTCAATTCAGATAGCATTCCAAATTTTTGTGTTTGTAATCCATAACTTTTGAGTATGTCCTGCATTTCCCTGAAGAAGCCCGTGGAACTGTTGGTACTCTTAGGTGACATGCTCAGTGCAGTTAATAACTAAAAAAAAAAAAAAAAAAAAACCTCACAAGTCACATCTTTAATAATATTCTTCTCAAGGATGGCTGTGTCATGTATTCAAAGTCTGAAACTGGTGTCCTGCTTTTAGGAATCACTAATCATACAAAGGACCCTTCTGTGGATACTTTCTGGAAAACAACCGTGCATATGCTGAAGCACTTTGGTGTTCCTCTGGAAGGTTTTGTTCTGAATATTGATAGCCGTGGATCTCCTCCTCTTGGTGGTGGTGAGGTGTTTCTCCGGGTTCGCAATATAAATAGCACATTGACGGTACGTTTCATTTTGATTTCCTGTTGATTATGTCAATTCTGCTGGCTTTGACATCTGATGGTAATTACTTTCACAGGCAGCAAACTGGGTAGATGAAGGTATGGTGAAGAGGATAAGGGGAGTTTCGTTCTCCACTAGAGTATCTCCCCAGTTGGAAAGCCGCATTATATATGCTGCACGTGGAATCTTCAACCGCTTCATTCCTGACGTTCATATAGACATGGATCATAGATCTGGCTCTGCTGGTGGGAGGTAGTTTTCCTTTTCCAATCATATTGAATCTTGAAAACTGCATTCTTCCCCGTTGAATCTTGTAAGATCACTCAAGAAATTTGCCAGTCGTTCTTTTCAACTTTTCTTTAATATGTGGCAGGTCTCCTGGCTATGGTGTATCATTAGTTGCTGAGACCACTACAGGATGCCTGCTCTCTGTAGATGTTACTGTGAGTTATCCTAGTGTTGATGAAATAAATGAAGAATCTGAGAAGCCTGAGCTGACTTCTCCGGAGGATCTTGGTGTTCAAGCTGCATCAATGCTACTAGAAGAGGTGGCTCAAGGAGGTGTTGTTGACTCTACACATCAGGTCTGGGCTTTTATACAAGCATTCTCTATCTTCATTCTGAATTGTGCCTGATGTTATGCTTTGATGGCGACTCAGTCTTGGACTCACAATGCTGTACATTCATGTTTGCCTGTCTTAAATTAATTGTTGTCTATCCTTGTAATATTCCATGCATAAGTTACAGATGTTTTTGTTAGTGAGCTTCTCTTAAATGCTTGCAGGGCCTCCTATTTATCCTGTGTGCTTTATGCCCACCTGATGTTTCGAAGGTTCGTGTGGGACAGTTGACTCCATATGGTATAGAGACACTTCGAAACATCAGAGATTTTCTTGATGTCAAGTTCATCATCAAGCCTGATCCTAGTTCGAACACCGTTACTCTAAAATGTGTTGGCGCGGGAGTGAGGAATCTTGCTCGGAAGATCTCATAAGCAACAGGTCCATTAATCTGATCAAGGATTCATGATACATCAAGAAACTACTATGAGTCCCTGTTTATAACTGCAAACAACGGTGTAGGAGTTTCCCTTAGCTGCTCCTGCTGAAATTCTATTCGATGTCCATGTTATGTCTTATTCCCTGATGTACATCATGCCCTGTGCGGTCAACACATTTTAATGTAAAGGTGGCATGCTGATAGATACACTGAAAAAGAAAAGGTGGGAAACGTCCAGACTAAATGTTGGTATTACCATGTGCATTTTGATTGATCATACTGTCCTGTGGGTTTTGGGACAGACATGAAAAATGCATCCCAAACCCCAAATAAGAGTCATCATGTTTTATTCACTAGTGATAGGTTATAACTTACGAGCATCACCATGTCATATGTAAAATTGCATAGTAATAAGAGTTAGTTGATGCCCGTCACTGCTGCATTAACAAGTGATTGGCAATAACTCTTCACTTTCGAGAATGTCACCTTTGCTGGATCGAGATAGGATATAGGATACAGCTAAACCAATCGTTCTCCAGATGAGTTGTCAAAAAGTGGGTTGACACGAATTAGGTCTCTAAAAAGTGTAGGTTTTATGTAAAAAAGTAGATTCTAAAAAACATACGTTTTATATAAAAACAAAATCAACATAATACAATTATTTATTTTTCTTTGTTTTGGTTCACTAGGGAAGATTTACTTTTTCTCAAATGCATAAAAGATGTACGAATTTTTGTATAAAGATGAGAAATACTTAAAGTTACAATGGTGCGCCACGGAGATGGCACACTAGGGGGGGGAAATTCTTATACAATTGGCTCTGTTCTCCCTAGCAGAAAGAGATCAGCCTATTGTGGTTCACACGTCTCGGCTTCTAAACGGGGAGAGGTGCTGGTGGTGAAGCGGATAGGAATGCTCGACGGACAGTCCATCACGATAGCCAAAGCATTTATGACAATACCTTCATCGATAAGCTCAATCCTTCGCATGCTGAAGCGATGCACAGCTCTTCCTTGACTTGGCCGAGGCGGTGCGTAGGCAAGCGTGGTTGACCGTCGATGCTGGCCAGATAGTATGATTAGTGAGTACTCCCTCCATATCAAAAAACCTGAAATTTAGAACGTGATTGTGGTAACCAAGAAGTGATTAATTAGAGATTTTTCTCCTGTCTGCCTGTAGCGGTTGCATCTCATACATGAAAGTTTCCCAGCTCAGATGGCTGGTGTATCTAGATGTGAGTCCAGTGGGCTGAGTTTGATTCCTTCCTATCGCACTTTTTTTTACTGGTGACTTTATTTTGCATGGCCGGAGCTGCGAAAGAGGTTGTGGCCAGCGTTCTGCACAACGGAGCCAAGGGTATTGGTGTCCAAGAGGCCACAGCAGAGAGCAGGACGTCTATTTTTGTGAAAAAAAAGCCAAGACGTAGTATTTTGATACGGAGGGAGTAATATGGAAGAGTTATTTTATTTTATTTATTCATATGCGTGGGCGTGGCTTCTCAAAATACGTTCACCCAAATCAGACAGGCTGGCAGCACGAGCCCAAAGCAGGCAGCTACGCTGACTCTGAACGCCATTCTCCCTCTGTCCTTCCTCAACAGCATTGCCTCGTATACTGGGACGTTGACGGCCGCCAGCGCGCCGCAGAGCAGAATCTGAAGACCAAGCGCGTTCAGACAGCTCGTGCTGCCGCAGCCACTACTCGCGAGGACCCAGCGCAGCCCGCCGGCCAGGCACACGAGGCTGAGCAACGCGGTCGCCGCGACGATGACGAGCTCGGGAGAAGTCGACGCGGCCCCAAACTCCATGAGCTCTTGCTCGTATCTCCTCGACTGGTCTCCGTCGTCGGCTACTTTCGGGGTGATGGCGAACGCCATGGCCGACAGTCCGAGCAGCCTCGAGACGGTGTCGAGCATGGCCAAGAGGTAGGACGTCGTTCTTCTGATGATCCACATCCTCTGCCCGTTCCACCACCCTCTCAGCGTGACCCCGGAGCTCAGTGCCTCGTAGAGGCTGTACGCGTACGTCGCGGCTGACACGTAGACGAAGGGTATGCTCCATGGACTTGTGATCTGAATAATGACATCATCAGAATGCGAGTGAGTGAGAGCTAGCTAGTGACGATGCAAACTAGCTAGAAGCAGGCAAAACAACAGAGCATCAGAATGACCACCTCTGGGAACATTGGGATGCCCTTGAGGAGGCCAAGGGACGGGACGACGACGTAGTAGAGCGTAGGCAACGAGCTTGGAGCCCATAGACCGAAGATGCAGTAGCCCAGCTGCAGCGGCAGGTCGATCTTTCCATGCCCAAACACCACCGGGCAGTACCGCGACAGCAGGATGGAGAAGTTGCCCTCGGCGAACCTCCTGTGCTGCAGCAGCGTCTGAGCAAGCGTCGTGGGAGCGAGGCCCAGGAACGCCTTCCTCTGCGGGTTGAAGTAGACCGACGCCCACCCTCGGCACTGGATCGCCAACCCGGTGATGACGTCCTCCACCGGGCAACCGTATTTTACGCCCATCTCACGCCCCCACTGTGTGTTGCTTGCTTCGTAGGCGCAGGTCGCTACAGACTTGGCTTGCTCTTCGATCTCATCCATGTGTTGCTGATGAGGTTTTTCTGTGAGAATCCCTGCTGTGTCGTCCCAGTCTTGCTTGTAGTCTTCAGTGAAGCTTCTTCCACAGAGGACCTCCCTTCTATGGAAGCATCCGGTACCGATATACGCCGGGCCGCCCACACCGTCCATGCCACATAGCTCTACCTTCAGATTTTTGACAGAGAGATCTATCAAATAAATGTACTACTTCTAATTTTGTATGTCAAGGTTCAGAAGTCATGTCGTAGTTGTAGGTAACTTTAATAAGATTGCCTTTGTTCGGTTTTAGTACTGACCTCGTTGATGACATTGAGGGAGTTACCATATATGTCATTTTTGGTCAAGTTGGTGTAGTTCTGGGGGTACTGCACAAACCCAACCTTGTGGCCCATTTCTTCATCCATGAAGAAACACAGTGCATCTCTGATCGAATCGCTGTTATTGGAGTAGACGTCGCAGTCCACGTTCAGGATGATTGGGCTGTTGCTTATCACCGACGACACCCTTATCTGAATTTCATACAATGCCACATAGAAATGTACGTTTCAGTTCAGTGTGGTAGCAATAATATCGGGACGACAGTTATACTTTGTCACCTTTTTATCTTCCTGATAATTAGCCTTCGTGACGTTAATTATTATGCCCGGCTTGCATTGGTATATTGATGTCTGTTACGTTAATTAGCTAGCCTTCATATTGTTAAGATGGAATAATGGAAGTAACTTGTTATTTTTAGGATAGCATTTCTAGTATAGACGATATAGACGGATGTTGATGATAAAACGCATTCCGGAGTATGTAACTAAAGGCTGGTGACGTGAGTACAGCACCAGAGCGTTCATCGCCCCAGCCTTGAAGTTATGGTGGTAGTGAGGCCTCTTCTCGCGCGCCATGTACACCAATGTCGGCAGCATGCTTCCTCCGTTGTCAACTACGCTCCGATCCTTCCCATCGATCAAAACCTATCAGGGAGTATTACTCAAATGTTATTAGCCTTAGCCTGGATGCATGGTGTGTGCATCTCATCATGACACACACACACACATACCCAAAAAAAAAGGCATACTTTTTCAACAGAAAGAACACGACTAGAAACTACCAGGCTTGACAAATAAATTAAAGTAAACCACCTGAAGAATCGGCTGGTGATTTTGCGAGGTAACTTCTGAAGAATCCCACTCGTAAAATCCCTTATGCATTGCTTTGATTTCTTCAGGAACCTTGCCCAGCATGACCGCAGAATCGATGCGCTCGATCATTTCTTTGTACGACTCCTGCTCATCTCGACGACCAAGAGTATGGATCACTGTCGATGCATGCATGCATAGAGAGCTCGGTACTCTTTTTAAGTCAGCTTTTTGAACTTTATTTGATAGAGCCTTTTATCTCTGAATAAATAGATTTCTAGAGTTGAAGTCAAACTTTTAAACTCTGACAGAATTTCTAGAAAACTTTATCACATCAAATTAGTAGCATTACATATACCATATAATATATTTTTTATAATGTGTTTATTTTATGTCATAGATATGTTGTTACTCTTTTCGCATAACGTTCGACTTGACTAAATTCTAGAAATCGATTAATTTAGAGACAGAGGGGCTAATTAATTATTTCTCACACGCACGAGAGCCCCCACGGATGATTAGCTCCATCAATTACTAGTATGTGCTAGCTGCCCGGCTACATGAATATATTCAGTGCTGCAGCAAACCCTGTACTACTGCACGTATACAGCCTCTGCCTGCCTGCCTGCTAAGAACACAACGGGACCCGACAACAACCGATCGAGATGAAATGAAAGCATGACGATCAGTGTCTCAGTGAGTGTGTCGACTGTCGATGCATGCATGGAGCTCAATAATTATTTCTCGCGCGCGAGAGCAGCCCCCCGCCCACGGCCACGACCACGAATGGTTAGCGCCGGCGCCGCCACGCCAAGTACTCCTAGTGTGTAGTGCCAGCTGCCACTGGGCTACTAGTACATGTCTACACATGATGAATTGTATTCAGTGCTGCAGCGAACGCTGTACTACTGCACGTACAGCTAGCCTGCATTATATTCACTGCTGCTGCAAAGCCTTCGCCTGCCTGCTGGGAATAAGAACAAGTAGTACTGGACCCAAGAGCAACCGATCGATGGAGAGTGAAATGAAAGCATCCACATTGATATATATGTTACCTTGACCAGTGACCATTCTTCGACGACGCTGCACGACGACGACGCAGCACCATCAGTTAGATGATCGGTCTCCGAGAAGTATGCGGCCGGTGACCTCGGCTCGATGCGGTGTCTCCTGCAGAAGGGCAGCCAGAGCTTGGCGAACCGGGACGCCTCCCACAGCGCGTAGAACGTGAGCGCCGAGCAGCCGTCGTCGGAGAGGTAGACGCTCAGCTTGTCAGCCGGGTAGCTGTACGCCATGACCGACAGCACAGCGGAGACTACCATGATTGGCGGCTCCGACCGTGGGTCCGCTGTGCAGACGAAGATGTCCACGGAAGGGAGCTTGTTGTCTCCGTACCTGCTCAAAAACCATTCCATGCATATGCATGATAGCTACATTAATTATGTTAGAGAACCTAATAGCAACGTGCAGAAGATGAGGGAATTTTACTACAGGACACTGCAAGTGACCGTTCTTTGCTTTGCTAGACACCGAAGAAATTGAGGTTTGCAGAAGGACACTTTTTGATTCTTGTTGAATTTGTTTTTTTTTTCCACACGAGATATCTCATTTCCATTAAAGTATGTTGAATTTGCTAGTGGACACCACATTTAACCAAATATTTTTATAAAATAGATGTAAAATCATATAAGTGTCACAAAATTATACCATAAAATCCGTCACAACTATACAGTAAAATATTATTTTTGCACTGAAAATAACTATTTTGTCTCTCTTCATAAATAAACAAAGTTAACTATGGTTAAATTTAGTTATTTATGAAGAGAGATACAATAGTTATTTTCAGTGTAAAACAATATTTTACTGTGTAGTTCTCATCATATAGAGTCTAACGAATTTTACGGTATAATTTTATGGCACTTATATGATTTTATATCTATTTTATAAAAATATTTTGTTAGATGTGGTGTCCACCAAAGCAAATTCAACAAGAATTAAGATGCTTTTTAAAAAATCTCAACTTTTTCAGTGTCGAATAGCAAAGAGCGGTCACTTGCGGTGTCGTGTTGCAAAATTCCCCTTTAATTAATCATCTACGTATATATGAACTCCTTGAGCAGCCACACGAAAATATTGTTCGGATGTTTCTTCAGTCAAAATGAACACTGTTCATGTCAAAACACGAGACAGTTCATTTATATGGGGATATCTTCTTTTATATACTACTAAGTACGTCCTAAATTATAGTTCATTTGACTTTTCTAATCTTAAGTTTGACTACTCATCTTATTCAAAAAATTATGCAAAATTTCATATCTTTTATTATGACTTATTTTACAAATAAAAGTTCTTCAAGAACAACTTAAATTTAACTATATTTGCATAACTTTTTTAACTAACACGAATGGTCAAATTTGAGGGAAAAAAAGTCAAATGAACTATAAATTACGATGGAGGAAATATGTATCATTTGAGCACTTAATTATATATATGGTATATATTTCGACACAGGCCGAGATTTTTTATTTTAAAATGATAGAGATAGGTAAAATAGACGTTTAGGTGGTAAATTCAGATTGTCTCAAGTAATGGCAGCAATAGTAATTTAGATGTCAATTTAGGGTTGCTTTAGATTATCTTATATAAGACAAGCGAATGACAAAAGTGGGTAATTAAGAAATAAATAGATCTAGTGTCTATAATTATCAATGATAATATTAGACTTTGCCAAATCGATGGATGGATGAGCTTTTTGTGTGATAATTGCTATAACTTGTTTCGTTTCTAGTTTGTCTCATGAGGACTAATGAAGAAGCATCCAATTAGTAATAGTAAAATATGGAGAAAAACTGGGAAGAGAAAAAATAAAAAGGCTAGACTAAAAAGGCTAGTTAGTCTATAAACGACAAGAGTATCATACCATGCATCTACTACATAAACGTGCAACCATGTTAGTTTCGAACGTTGTGTCATAGTTTGGCATCATAGCTAGTATTTGTAAACATGTAACCGACCCACGAGTCATGTTTTGGGCTCACCTGGCAGAGTGTGATAGATATCGCCACCGTAGATAACATCTCATCTCTACCCCCCATAGCTGGCTTTAAGGCCAGTGGAGCCCACGACCCATCACATTCCAACACTCATCAAGAGATATAGAGAGGGTGGGGTGGGGTGGGGGGGGGGGGAGAGAGAGAGAGAAGTATGAGATGTGTGGATTAATAAAAAAACTCCAAAAAAATATAGGCCTCACTCCTATGTCGGCCGGCGGAATATTAGAGGAATAATCTACGAACTCAAGTTGATTATATATATATAGGTCTAGTTCAATTCGTTAGGTGGAAAATATAGTTATATACACCAATCGTCTAGATTTCAGCCATCTTCAACTCCAATATCTGTGTTTATTATCATTATTAATGTTGTTGTAAATTAAAAATAGAGTACTCTTAAAAATAATATCCAGTTCTTCTTGGATTAGTCTTTTTTTTATATAATCTATTGTGGAAATAGATATACACTCATGATGGGATGACCTTAGGTGTTACATTCACTCTGTTTCAAATTACAAGTTACTTTAAATTTTTTTATAGATTTTACTATATATCTAAACATAACCTATATTTAAATATATAGCAAAATTAATAAAAAAAATTAAAATGACTTATACGGAGGAAGTATTAACAAGAACACAAACCTATTGCAACAGAAGCACACACTCTATCATTGGAGACTCGTAGAACTTGTTCCACAAATATAATATATATATATATATATATATATATATATATATATATATATATATAAAATATTCAAAAGCTACCTACCATGCTAAATGTAATGCTCAGGTATCCACTTTAATTTATGTGTGTGTAAAGATTGAGGTGGATATTTGGACATTCAAACAAGACGTAAGTGAGGATGTTGTATAAAAAAAAAAAAAATGATTAAGTGCAATGAAAGAAAGAGTGACATTTTGATCTTAGCAACAAGATTGAGCACCCCACTATGCATGATCTGAAATAAATCATAATTCCATTTCCACTATGATCATTGGAGCATTTTTAATTATCTTTGTATCAAATAAAAGAGAGTCAATTTCAAAACCTATCATTGTGTTATTTTATTGATACATAAATGCTACAAAAGGATAAACTACGTTTATCCCCATTTTAGAAACCAATAATTAATTTGACATTTTGTTGCATGCATAAAACTATCACTTTTGGTGCCCAGCATTTTACCGTAGAGATAGTTTTGAACATTATAGAAACCTATAGCTTTCACATGAAACCAAGGCTGACAATGTGGATCCACATATCACATGGCACGGATCGGAAGCATGTGTGGCGGATCCATGGTAAGTGACTTTATTCTTTGCAATGAAAAAATAACGTATCAAAATGGTAGGTCTGTGAAATAATAATCATGGGAATTAAAGTTATAGCGCGTATGTTAAAATGTCATAATAGCTATAGGGTTTGAAATTTACTAGTACCTTCGTCCCAGGAAGTTTAACGCCTCGCTTTTATTCTAAGTCAAACTATTTTAAATCTAGCTAGTTTTGTTTTCAAACAGATGTATTACATGATAATCTTGTGAATTAAAGTATAATATATAACAGGAACAAAAAAAAGCAAAAGAGAAAGGGGGGAAAAAACACGGCCGCATCTTATCTTTCCACAGCCTCGGAAATACAGCAGCGTTTTTATTTTATCGCACAATTTTCGGACCGCGCCAGCGTGTGTTAGATCGATCCGAGACACGCATGATCGTAGTTTTGCTTTGACCAGCCTACCTCCAACTCAGATCGATCTCATCGCAGTTGCGACTGCCAGATCTTTGGATATATATTTTCTATGGGATTATTAATTATTCCGGCCTAATACCTAATATGCAACAGCGATGCACACAGTGACGCCCGGCCGCCGCCGGCGAGGCCGCCGGCGACGAACGTTCCTTCGTTCCACGGCCTCATCATGCAATGCAACCAAACTACCCCGGCCGTTCTAGGCTGCTGCGATCCGCGACATGCCTTTTAATTTGCCGATCCACATCCACTGGGACTGGGGCATAAGCCGTGCACTGCACACGGTAGGGCAACGACGACTGATCGACAAGAAGCACGCCGGCAAGCACATGTCTTTTTTATAGACTACGTACTGTAATCAATCAATTCAAGTGCATATAACTGTAGCAAAAAAAACAAAAAAAGTAGACAACGAGCGAGGAATGGAACAACAAGCAAGACGGTCAAACCTGGCGGTGAGCCTGTCCCTGAAGGCGCGGCGGCGGACGGGGCGCCACCGCACGGACTGCGCGACGACCCAGCAGAGGCCGAACCACAGCTCCGCGGCGAGCATCCCCAGCCACAGCCACGCCTCGCTGCTGCCTGCTTCGCCGGCGGCGGCGGCGGCCCTACGACTCAGCACGCCGGCCGCCCGGCGGTAGAGCACCAGGCATATCCCCACGGACACCGTGACGGCGTAGACCCCGTACAACGCCCTCGCCCTGAACCCGAACCTCTCGGTGGCGAACAGCCTGGCCATGCCTCTCACGAGTCTCTGACTCTCTCTCGGTTGTAGGCTGCTAGTATGAACTATGACCGACTGACCATGACATCCATGCCAATAAATAATATATGCCAACATTGCCGTGCGTATGGAATTTAAGACCAAAAAAAAAAAAAAAAGGACACGATCCCCGCAATGACGCACCCAAGCTGAAAAACCATGTGGACCCGTATTTATGGATGGAAAAACATATCAACTCTTTCAGTCCTTCGTATTGGCGGTGTGGACAGCATGGTGGTGATATCCCAGGGTCTATTTGGATCTCTAATCTTTAGGCCACTTCAACTTTTTAAGGCTTAAACATGTGATCTAAAGTTGTATATAAAGTTTAGCTAATCTCACAAAAATGGTATTAGTTATTAGACAATAAAATGATCAGAGCTAAAGTGGACTAAGTTTAGTTCTTAACTTTGGTCAACTTAGACCATAAAATACAAATAGGGACTTAGTCATCCTTGAAAACATGCTTATACGCTACAACGAGATTAAATACGTCTTGGGTCAGTTCCTTCATCGATAGTTGACAACACCGTGGTACTTTAGTCTAGCAAACTTGTCTGTACGCTACAACGAGATCCAATACATCTTGCAATTGGATTTTTTACGGTCGTTATTAGAAGTGGATCGTTCTAACTCATATGAGTATGGTCCTTACTATTTCCCATACACACTACTCCCTCCCTCCTCTAGATCACCACATATAGATTATTTTTTAGAAGAAAAATAAGTCTTGAATAGTTTAAGAAAATAATTCCAGATATCGCTGCCTGTTCATTTATGCTGAGCACTAAATTGTAGCTGCAGCACTAAATTGTAGCTGCAGAAGGGGCCATATACTTTTTTTATATTATTGGTGCATAATAATTTTGTGAATAGTATCTTCAATCAGTGGTCAGTCTTGTCTATTTTCCTTTGCTGCCAAGCAATACTTCTCAAAAGTACAAATTCGTACTTCAGGGTAGATACTACTTGCATTCTTTTTTTCCTATGCATGTTAGGTGCTAACCATTATGCTGCGTATGGTTTGGACATTCTCTGGTTATTCAATGATACTTCCAATATCTGAAAAAAAAGGATTTTGTCAAAAAAAAATATATATACTTCCAATAGTTTGGACTTCGGACACATTCCAAATCCAGGTGCATAAACTATACTTTGAAAAATACTCCCACAAAATCATAAACTTATGGAATGTCTAAATATATTTCAACAGAAACTTGTAGTCAGATGCATACTTGGAGAATAATAGTGTCCAAAACTGATTACTTTTTGACTGGAAGAGTACATTTTTGCATTTTGCATCATCAATGTATCTATATTCTTTATTCTCTCGGTCTTTCTCCAAGAGGCCGGATGAAGCAGTTGTTTACTATGGTGAACCGAAATTTAGACCAAGGGACTCAGGGCTTCATTCAGACTGCCATCACAGTGGCCATAATACCGGTAGGGTCACCGATCTGTAATGCATTCAGATTCAGAGAAACCATAAAGCAGATACACTGGGTATTATATTCTTCTGAATCATTTTTGCTTGGCAGTTTCTTCTGCTCTGGTAAAAGAATCTGCGATTACATCAGTAGCCCAATCCTTGACATCCTCCTACAGGTAAAAGATAAAAATATCAGTAATAAAACATGCTAAGAGTAAGAGGTTCTTCAAGACATAACTTGATTACATGAGGATCCCATGAAATATCTAAACCTAAATGGTGGGATTAATATGGTAACAAACTGTTAAATAACAGAACATGCAAACCGTAGTGTAACATATCAGAGGTGACAATGTCATAAATCATCAAAGGATACAAATTTCAGCATTAGGCTAAATGGTGAATAAAATAGTGGAACATATCAGAGGTGATAATGCCATAAATCATCGAAGAGTACTGTACATCTTCATTTCAGAAACTGGCGTTAAGAAACGTCTACTAACCAGTCGCACTGGCTCCCCAGTTCTTATACGGGCATGTGGACGAGCTAACTTCGATTCAAAAGGGGTCCTTGGCCTGACTTCTTGGACCTCCTCCCATTCTTCACGAGTCAGCATCCTTACTTTTCCTTGATCAGGGTGGCTATTCTTTATCTTGCGCTCTCTCCTTTCTTGATCGGTAGCTTCATGTTCCTTTCCACATAAACAGAAAATAAGATTCATAACATGATTTTGATATCCTAACAAACATAAAAAATAACACTATTCAATTTAGTAAACCAGAAGCTCAATACTAAACCTGCCTTAAAACAACAGTCTAGAATCTTGATGGTTCAGTTAACCAGAAGGGCTTACACAAATTGTCACGAAACATTAGTTCAAAACTAACCTCTGCCTTAAAACAACAGTCTGGAATCTTGATGATTTAATTAACCAGAAGGGTGTACACAAATTGTCACGAAACATTAGGACAGTACAAAATGGGAAACTGAAATAAAATTGTATAATTGATCCGTATGAAAGGGAAGAAATGCTGATTGAATGTGATATTAAACAGATTCAATAGTACAAACTCATACTTAGGATCACACAAATCTACCGAGTTGATGAAGAAAACATTGTATTGCACCTATGAAGCAAATAGACAACTAGTCACCTGTCACAACTACCTTCAAATTCGTATAGGTTACATTACATGTCACAACTACCTTAAAATTCGTATGGGTTACATGTCACAACTACCTTAAAATTCGTATAGGTTACATGTCACAACCACCTTCAAATTCGTATAGGTTACATGTCTACGTGCCCAAATCTAACAATATGAAGATTCTACACTTCGCGCCATGATTTTTCATGACATTGATTCAACAAAAGATTCGCATAATGTTCAGGTATTCAAGGAAATACACAGTACTTGCAATTGCAACAGAAAACAACCCTAGGAAGAAACC
Organism: Chrysopogon serrulatus; assembly: GCA_015844335.1. Lineage (NCBI taxonomy): Eukaryota > Viridiplantae > Streptophyta > Magnoliopsida > Poales > Poaceae > Chrysopogon > Chrysopogon serrulatus. Next base: position 177,500 of record JADLZL010002316.1, on the reverse strand, counting down.
AGCTACCGCTACATGGCCTAGGACACGGAGCAATACCATCATGAGGAGCTTGGTGAAGAGGGCCACGGCGGCGGCGGTGAGCACCATGGGGAGGGAGACGGAGTCGAGCCACGCCAGCGACTCTGGCGTGGGCACAAAGAACTCGTCGCGGCCCGGGTCGCGGCGCCGCCGCCTCGCTCGCTCCCGCTCCGCCACGCGCATCCGGAGGAAGTCCCTCGGCGAGGCTTCTCCCGCCCACGCGACCTGCCTCGCGGCCGCCCCTCCCCGCCGCAGCGCCGACCGCAGCATCGCCACCTCGTCCACGCCCGCCGGCGACTTGAGAGGAGAAAATGGATCCCAGTAAGTTTTTTCTTTTTTTTTTGAGTCAACCAAATGGGCTAAGCTGTTTGTTACCGAATTTGGCCCATGTATGCCCCATGGGATCTCGGCCCGTTTTAGTAATTCTCTTTGTGTACCTGGGCTTCTTTCTTTTCTTTACTCGAAATTTTATTTTTAGTTTTGAGCAAAATTACTCGCTCAAACTTTTTTTTTTTCTAAAACTACTACTAGTAGTAGTACTCCTATCTCTCTTAATAAAACTATACTACGTCTAGTTGGTATTAAAAAAACATCACTAAAAAGCAACTAGATCCGAGCGTTAAGCTTTTGATGACTAATGTCCTTATAGGAGACCAAGGATTTCAAAACCTACCCAAATTAGGCACTTGCACGGGCGTTAGGGTTCTTATGCTTTTGGATACACTTTGGACGACTAAACGAGCACGCTTTGTGAAGGAACGAAAGTGCTTTTCCCAGTGAGATTGAGATGGCAGATCGCCCTTTGCTGCCGGCACCCTTTCTCTCTCCCTCCCTCTCTTATTCGTATCCCGCATATCTCCCTGCTCCAGCGTCCGTCGCCCGGAAAACCTGAGATGCTGCAATGCAACTTTAATTTGCCACATCGCCACCAGCTGCACATCACAAATCACATCGACAGCATGTGAAGCGTATCAGCGCATGAGGCTGAAAAGGTGGACGTGAACCCAACCGGGGTCCGGGCGCGAGATCGCGAGGGTGGAGAGGGGGGCAGCGACAGCGGAGACATGGCATCGGCGAACACCCGTGTCGCCGGCAGGGTGTCGTGTCCGTCGGTTGCCAGTCCACACTGCCGCCTGCCCCTCCGAGCCAGCCAGGGAGAGCCAGCTACTCCTTGCAGATGGCACGGGTGGGGGTCACCTGATCGCGTCCCCGCTCTGAAACCGCCTGAATTAGCTTAGCTCTCGCGTTCTCCTCCTGCCTCCCTGGATTGGATCCATCCGTGCGATGCGAATTGCCCTGCCGGAGTTTTCTTTGCTGATGCGTGTTACGCGTGCAAGATAAACTTATTTTTATCTTCTTTAAATTTATTATCGAAAAGAAGATCTTTTGCTAATCGTCTGTCTTTACGCCCTTCACCGCTTTACTTTACCGGCAGGTGACCGGTAAAGGCTGGCGTTTTTGTCTTTGAGCGTCTTTTGCACCTACACAATCACCATCATCACTTCAGTCCAATCGCCCCATTGCCATGCCTATCGCCATCATAGCTTTCTCTCGGAGCAAAATAATCACCTTCAGCAGGCAACCGTTGCCACTCGGCGCTCCGCCGCTGCTCAAACATCATCACAAACTCCGCATCATCTTGCTCTGACCAGACTTACCGGTTACTTAGCCTGCACTGATTTGGTCTTAGTTTCTCTACCAGTCCACGCCATGATCCAAACTGATCCAGGTCATGGTCATCATACACTCTCTCTGCTTCGTTCTCCAGAATAATATAAAAAGATAGATAGATAAATAAATAAAAATCTGTTTGTGCCACACACTGCAGTCTGCAGCTCCAGAGGCACATGCCAGTTTCAGAGTTCAAAACAGTGCCTGATAGTTTAATGGGCGCAGAGCTTTTGGCCATGAGGGGCTCCATGTGCCGCTGCTCATGGCTCCAAACATAGGCTTTGTTGTATTGCCACTAAACAAACTCGTGGCCATTTGTCTATGCCGGCCCAGCCGTCTCGCCGCCGGCTGCTCGTCGTTCGAACAACGGGACGCATATATACTCGGCTACTGCTGTGCTGCTACATGTCTAGGCCACACCGGCACACTGGCGTGCACCGGCGATTCGCCGGGAGAACGGTCAAGTGCTCTGCATAGTATAACCTACTATACTATCTATCACTGATGACCTGACCTAACACTCGAAAGATTCCATGAGACACGCATAGTAGATGTATATATATGTATCTATATATATCGATCTATCTATCCAATCATGCATGGTCCACGTCGAGTAGAATTAATTCGTAGCCGGAAAGGGATTTGGCAGGCTACAGTGGTAGCGAGAGAGACCGGGGAGAAAGGTGGACGAAAAGAGATGGCGTATGTCCTGGAGTGTCGCCGTAGTGCTGGCCGATTGGCAGGTTTCAGGTTGCTGTCTGCTCGCAGGCGCCATGATCGGCTGCCATGCTCGCTGCTCGCGCGGATCGGAAGGACGACAGCGATGGAGGTATGGGGGACGTCGTCGTTGATGCAGTGCAGTCTTCGGATTATTTGATGGATCCTTGATTCCTTGCAACTGGATCAATAGTTTTTTTTTTTTAATTCCAGCAAGGCCGCAGTTTGCCATATTTCCTGAAGCCAAAGCCTTTATAGAGACCCCTTCTACTAATCCTTCGAAATAGTTAATGAATTGTTCGTTCAATAGGTATTTTGAAATAGTTCTACCAAGAGGCTAATAAAAACCTCATAGAAAGTTTCTTTTGTATAACTCCCGGTCATCTAATTCCAATATATATACTTTTTGTGCTCCATCCAAATATTCATCTTCTACTTTCTTAATATAATTCAAAATATTATACCGGTTTGGTTACATGTATCTAGCCAAACCAAACTCACGGTCACGGTATGCAAGAAGCGCGTGCTTCGCTTCCTGGTCACTGAACAAAAGGGCCACAATGATGCATGTCAAAATATATACACAATAAAGTAAACGTTTGTGTTGCAATACAAAAGAAAACAGAAAACTAAAATAATGAAGAGAAATCAACTAGTCTTAGACCTCTAACCTTCACCCGATCTATCCAATTCTTTGGGAAAAAAGAACCACGATAATAATAGAAAATAGTTAAATAGGGGCAAAATTAATTGGTACTATATCCTAAACATTAAATGGCATACAATAATCGATCACTTGTCATTTATTAGCCTTGGACAAAGCAACCACTTGAATGAGCAAAATAGTCATTTAAATAGACGATTAAATGGAAACATCATACCATTATGTAGCATTTAAATATTAAGTATGGGGCTAAACAAACATCTAGACGAACAGTCATAGGATCATAGGAGATAAGAGACACAATAGAAAGACTAATGATAAATAATATAGATCCTATCAGAGATCAATTCAGAAGGATTAAATAGGGAAAATAGTTATTTTAAATTAACTAGCTAATTAGAGTGTGTGCTATAGGAACACACTAATATTTGTTAGACAATAACAAAAATAAAAGATACGAAAAAAATTTAGAAACCTAACTTTGAATTATACAAGATACTATTAAAGATTAATAAGAAGTAAGAAAAAATTATAGTACAAAAAGAATCACTAACTAGCTAATTGGATAATTAAACACCTAATTTAGGAGGGTGTACTACGGGTGGTATGGGGAGGTTAGGGGTGCCAGGCACCCCTCAGTTCCCCTTTTCTCTGCCGCTGATAGATCTATCAGATATAGGAAAGGCCCGAGCCGAGAGTTCTTAGAGAAACTTGATTTAGAGCAAACCAAAGTGACATATAGCGCCTTCATCCTATAAAAGATTTAAAAGTAGGCACCTAGCAGTTGGAGACCAAACAATTTTAACTCTAATAAAAAAAACTCTTCCACTTTGACCAAATCTATATAAAAGATAATAATATTTATGATGCTAGACAAATATCATAAAAATACTAACATCTATGATACAGAATAAATATCGTTAGCGTTATAGAATATGTTTAAATAATAAGCTGTTAAAGAAATAAATGTTGATATACATATATCAATTTTTTTAAGAAAAATAAAATCTGACTTGTTTACGATCTACTCTAGAGTTATACTCTCTGTGAGAAGGAAGGAGAGGAGTAATAAATTGCAACGGAGAGATTACACGGAAGTCGTTGTATCCGGGCGGGAAGAGTAGCCTCGATTACAGCGGGGCTATGATTTTGGTCTCGTGGTTGTAGCCTCACTGCTAGCCCAACTCAAGACCGGCGCAGCCGCACCGAGATTAGCCGAACCGCGAAATCAAGGGCCCATCGGTTTAATCACTCGACTCGATATTTCGAGGCGTGTAGTAATTCCAAAGCTGCTTTGGCGCATTCGAGATCAGCTAGTGGTAACGGACGAGGCGTGGCCATTTTTTCTATTCCTCCAGTGCCGAAACTGCCGGCCACGGACTGCAGACCAGCCAGCCAGTTGTGTGATTACTGATTACTGCATGCCGCGTATTGCTACTCGGACTAGGACCAGGTGAACGAAGTCACGAACTCAAGAATTTTCAAGGGATAATTAGGTATTAAGCCCTGGAAAAAAGTTGCTTTAGGTATTAGGCCTTTTTTCCTTTGAATTTGGATGGAAGGCCTCCAAACAAATTTTTTTTAGTTATTAGGCCTTCCGTCAGATGTTGGTACATGACGGTGTTAAGTAAGGGATGAAAAGACCATTTTGCCCATAAGACAAAAAAATAAAAATAAAAACAGAGTTCTGATTGTTTACTTAATATTTTGAGTACATGTATATAATTATATTATATTCAATATATAGTCACATATATATTTTTATAGCACATCCGCCCATGCACACATATATTTTCAGCATGCCATTCTGCGATACATCCTCCTCTTTAAGTAATATACATGTTATTATCTCTCTCCCTTATCTCTTCCACCAGGCTGCTCTCTCCTGTCGTCATCTCTACCAACCAAAGCAGGGCTTCCATAGCGAGCTCAGGCAGGACCGCAGGAGGCCTACGACGGGTTCAACCAGGAGCAGTGGTTGCCGCACGCGGGTGCCTACATGTTTGGCTACTTCGACCTGCTGGCCGGCTCGGGCGCCGCGGCAGCCAGGAGCTACGCGGTCACCAAGTTCATCTACGCCGCGTCGGCTCTCCCCGGCGTGCACGAGGCGTTCTAGTTGCTGGAGTCGTGGAGCAACAAATCCAACTGCATGGGGAACGCTGCGAGCAGGAGCGGGCGCGGTGCGGCTGGCACGACGCTGCGAGCAGGAGCGGGCGCGGTGCGGCTGGCACGACGCCGCGAGCAGGAGCGGCCGGCGCACGAGCGGAGCGGCGGCGCGGCCGGCATGACGCCACGAGCAGGAGCAGCCGCGCGTGAGCGAATGCGGCCGACGTGAGCAGTAGCGACGAAGCCAGCACGGCCACGCGCGGCGGCGCCGCAGCGGAGCAGGCATGACCGAGGCGAGTGGGCGCGGCGCGGCCAGCACGACACCGCGAGCAGGAGTGGCGGCGCGCGAGCGGATGTAGTTGGCGCGTGGGGTAGCGGCGAAGCCGGCACGGATACGCGTGGTGGCACCGCCTTGGCCGCCCCCCCTGGCCGCGCGCGCCACGAGCAGCGCCGCTGGGTCGGCGCCGAGGCACGGGATGGGGGCGAGCAGGCGATTCGACCGGGGGGGCATGGACGGGATCTACAGATGGGGGCGCCTGCTCGCCGGCGTGGGCGACGGCGGCGGCGCCGTCAGCCATGGGCGTCGTTTTCTCTCTCTCCCCGTTCCCGAAACGAAGGAACACGAGGTCGGGCCGTTCGATTGCCTCTCTGGCGTGTGAAGTGAGGGGTAAAATGGTCTTTTTGCATGCACTACAGTGCCTCAACTAACAGATTTTCCTCACAGAGCTGACGGAAGGCCTAATAACTAAGAAAATTTTGTTTGGAGGCCTTCCACCCAAATTCAAAGAAAAAAAGGCCTAATACCTAAAGCAACTTTTTTTCAGGGCCTAATACCTAATTATCTCAATTTTCAATCTTGAGAATGACTGGAACGCAGTCTCTCAGAGGATTGGTTGGTTGTTCCCAGTCCCAGCAAGAAATTCAAACTAAATCATGTTCATAAATTTCACGAGATCTTGAGAGATATACGCACAGAACTATATTCAGCTATTTCACGAGATCTTGAGAGATATTCCTACGTTACATTTTTTTTATTTTATTATTTATTAGTACAAACAGCGCTCAAATTTGTACTCCAGTGTAGGGGCCGTTTGCGCCGCAAGTCTCGGGCAACGCGAGGCCCACCCACCCCAGTACGCCACGCCCTGCACGAGCACGGGCCAGGGCGGGCAGGTGCATCGGCATCGGCATTAGTTTAGCGAGGCGGAGTAACCGCTTTGTTGATCCACCCGAAAAGCGCATCCTTTTACCACCAACCTTTGCCTTTGACCCGTCCAACCCTCGCTTCGCACTTCGCAGTTCGCGCACCCACCCTTTGTCTCCTCCCACCCCTTTGCGCTCCCCCCTCCTCGCCGGCGCCTGAATCCCCCACCCACAAGCCCCCACACCAATCACTGGAGTGGAGGGCTTGCTCGCTCTCCGTCCCAGTAGCCGCCCGCCCGCCCGCCGGCCCACAGGTAGGTACTAGTGCTATGCAGCGCCGGTCCGCGTCGCGCCGTCTCCATGGCTGCTGGGTCATGTGAGTCTCCTACAGGTACTACAGGACCGCGAGGCGCCGTCTCTCACCTCTCAGCGCCCGCAGTCGTCAGCACCGGCAGCGCCATGGCCGCCGCTCCTCGGTCTTGCTACTAGCAAAGGTACCTCTACCTCCTCGTCCCCCTCTTCAGCACCGGCAGCGGCATGGCTGACTCGTTGAAGGACCAACCACCGGGTGATTGATTGATTCGGGCGTCATTTTCCCCAGGTGGGGATGACCATTCCCGATCTGTTTGCTTTAATGCCTCCGCCCCCATCATTTTCCAGATCCAACCCACCTCCCTCTTCTTCCTCCTCCTCTCCCTCTCCCTTCCCCCGCGTCTTTATTAATCTCCCGCGGCCGCATCCGCATTCACTGGCCACCGGAGTTATTAGTGCCCCCATGTCCTGACGCGGACGCGGCCGGAGCACACCACATGCGGATGCGCTGTGCTGTTCTGTTTCCTGCGGCCTGCCTCATATGATTCCGGTGTGCTCCATCATACCTGCCTGCCTCTCTCTCTTCTTTTCTTTTTCCCCGGGGGGAGAGGAGAAAAGCGGGGGCACCGAGTTGTGCGCCTTGTGAGCTCGCAGCTGTTCCAGGTTGCAATGCCTCTCTCTGCTGCTCGTGCTTTAGTTTAGTCTGCCCCCTTCCTTTTTCTTCCCCCCGCTTTGGGGACATCTGAATTTTTTTTCCCCTTTCTTTGCTAATCTCTCTGGCGCTGGCCCACTCCGCCCCCCTATTTTTGTGGGGAATGCCGGGGTCGGGGGGCTTGTGATTTTTGAGCCCTCGTTCTAGTGCTTGGCCTTTTGGGGAGTGTTGATGGGGCGCTGGATCTGTTGTCAAACGCGAGCTCGTAGCGCTAGCACTAGCTTGTCGGGGAGCCTGCGAGGTGATTTCTTGGCCATGGATCCTCAAAAGGCTCCTCTTCTTTTCTCTCTCTTTCTCATAGTAGGTATCAGCCACCGTGTGCTTGCTATGCTCGTTTTCTGCCTGTCTTGCTCGTTGTGGATTAGTGTTTCCTTGTTCATTTCTTTCGTTTTTGTTGGATTGCTCACTATGCAGCCTGGTTTTCTTGCAGAGCCTTTTGTAGTTCTGTTGCTAACGTGGCGAATTAATTTTTTCAGATCAGGAGTTGGGGATTGTGCTGCCACTCTGCTGAAAGTTTAGAGAAGGTGGAGAAGCCGTGGTGTTTCCCAGCCTTTGTTAGAGCCTGAACTTCTGTGTTCCCGATCAGCTGCTCCTACACGATTGCTTTCTTGTCAATCTGTCTCGCCAAGCATGGCTGGGCAAACGGCAAAGGCAAAGGAAGCAGGAAAAGATGACAGACAAGAACCTGGAGCTGAGGCGGTGAAAGAGAAGCTACTGCCGTCTCACCAGCAGCAAGAGTCTCCAGCTTCTGTGGTGGACAAGGATTCTTCAGGTGTCTCTTCAGTCCCTGGCGATGAGTTGCCTGTCCTGGATGGTGATTCTGGTGAGCTGAAAGTGGAGGAAAACTTGGATGGTAATGGGAATAAGGAAAAGAAAACGTCTCAGAAGAGCAGTACAAGTGACGGCTTTGCTTCTGCCAAAGTGAGTGATGGGACGAGTAGTTTGAGGAAGACCAGTGGTAGTGCGACGATGAGCACACGGGCTGATTTCACTGAGAGTGGGAAGAGTAGCATGTGCCGTGCGAGCACGGGCAGTGACATTAGTGATGAGAGTTCCTGCAGCAGCATGAGCAGTGCCACCACCAAGCCGCACAAGGGGAATGATCCAAGGTGGGAGGCGATCCATGTGGTGAAGTCCAGGGATAATGTTCTTGGACTGAATCATTTTAGGCTGCTTAAGAAGTTGGGTTCTGGTGATATTGGAAGTGTGTATCTCTCTGAACTGAGTGGTACACGTTGTTACTTTGCAATGAAGGTTATGGATAAGACTTCTTTGGCCAGTCGGAAGAAGCTGCTTCGAGCTCAGACCGAGCGGGAGATCCTGCAGTCCCTGGATCATCCATTTCTACCAACCCTGTATACTCATTTTGAGACAGATAAGTTTTCATGCTTAGTTATGGAATTCTGCCCTGGAGGGGACCTTCATACTCTTCGCCAAAGGCAACCTGGAAAATATTTTTCAGAGCAAGCAGCAAAGTACGTATTTCTGCTAATAAGTTCAATATCTTACGTAATTCGCTGGTTAGCTTTTTTTATCAGGAGTTGTGACATGCTTATCTGCAGGTCAACATGTTTGCTTTGCAATTTTGTTCTATCATCATTTTGTGAGGAATAATTTGTTTGCACTCACATGTCAGGTGCATATGACATGTTTACACATTTTCATGTGCTCATGCAAACCTTTTATTGATGTCTGGGATGCTGTTGTATGCCCCCTTCAAAAGTTTCTTGTTGCATTCCTATGTTGATGCAATTCTACAATAATTACATATTCATTAGGTGACATGTATCTTGCAGTGCTTTAGGTGCTAATGTTTAAATTCTGACCTATTTATAAACCTGCGCTAGATATGTGCTATTTTTCTGTCTTCACTAAAATAATTTTAACTTTTGGCACTGATTGGGTATCTTGATGTTTCAGGTTCTATGTAGCAGAGGTGCTTCTTGCATTGGAATACCTGCATATGCTTGGGATTATATACCGTGATCTTAAACCAGAAAATGTCCTCGTTCGAGAAGATGGCCACATCATGCTGTCAGACTTTGATCTCTCTCTTCGCTGTTCAGTAAGCCCAACAGTGATCAAGTCTGCAAATCCTGGGCTAGATGCAATGCAGAGGAACAATGCAGCATACTGTGCCCAGCCTGCTTGCATTGAACCATCCTGCATTCAGCCCTCATGTGTAGCTCCAACTACTTGCTTTGGCCCCCGGTTCTTCTCCAAATCGAAATCTAAGTCCAAGTCCAAGTCCAAGAAGGAGAAGTCAAAGCCTGATGCTCCAAACCAAGAGAACCTATTCCCAGAGCTCATTGCTGAGCCAACTGATGCTCGCTCGATGTCCTTTGTTGGCACCCATGAGTACTTGGCCCCAGAAATAATAAAAGGGGAGGGCCATGGCAGTGCTGTGGATTGGTGGACCTTTGGCATATTCTTGTACGAGCTATTGTTCGGGAAGACCCCTTTCAAAGGTTCAGGCAACCGGGCTACACTCTTCAACGTTGTTGGCCAGCCCTTGAGGTTTCCAGAATCCCCAATAGTAAGCTTCTCTGCGAGGGACATGATAAGGGGATTGCTTGTAAAGGACCCACAACACCGACTTGGGTACAAGCGTGGTGCTACCGAGATAAAGCAGCATCCTTTCTTCGAGGGTGTGAACTGGGCTCTCATAAGGTGCGCAAGCCCTCCAGACATACCAAAGCCTGTTGAGCTCGAGTGCCGCCCAAAGCAAGTGCCATCAGCAAATGGAAAGGTCGCGCCAGTCGCTAACCAAAAGGGGCCAGATAATTATCTAGAGTTTGAATTCTTCTAGGGATTTTTTGTGATTTCTGAACTGAAAGAGTGCATCTGGGCAGATGCTGTGAAAGAAAGTGAAAGACGATGAGCTACTCTAGGCATGTGCTTGGCTGGATTTTTTTTTTCTGCCATTAGACTGTATGCTCGTTTCAGGATATCCGAGTTTTTTTTCTCCCTGTTGAACTGCTTAACTCTAGGGTGTACTGAATCATCATGTATGTTGCAATTTTCAGAACCTGCCTATGGTAGTTTGAAATGGATTTCAGGGCTGTGTAATTGCTACTGTACTTTGTAATTGATGCTTCCTCTTAGAACATGTCTTGCTCTACAAATGCTGATATCTGAACATGGCATTGCCACTCATCTCAGTCTCGTGAAAAACAGAAATTGATGTTTGCATTTGTTGTTTGTCCTGAGGTGAAACCCCGGCAAGGCAATGCAACAAGAAGCGTTGATCTTGTAAGGCATTTTGTGGGCTTGTTTTTTTTTTTTTTTTTTTTTTTGATAATTTTTTGTGGGCTTGTAGCAAATGATTTGTTCCCCAATTCGCTGTATTTTTCGGACATGATTGGAACCTTGAATTGTTTCAGGCCTGACTGAACTTCAAGGCCGGGCCAGCCAGAGGCCGAGAGCTTAGTTTATCGTATACACCTGCACGTTTGTTAAGCAGGAACGCTATTTGGTTACAGTTAAGTAAATTCAGTCATTGTGTGTCCTCCGTATGTGTCATTGCTTCTAGTGAGCCATGCCGGCTAGAAACCAAGGAAAAATTCATTTATGCGAAGCCAGCCTCAGAGCCACTTTTTGCATCTACAGGAACAAGCCCAGTTAATCAAAAACCATATGAGTAGATCTACACAGTAAACATATAATATAGTATGCGTTAGTACAAAGTTTTTGCCATAACTTTAGATCTATCCTTTTCTAAAATTAATTAGAATAATTCATAGCCGCAGTTTCTAAAGTCCAATTGTACTGAAATTTTTATTGTGGCCTAATTATTCTATCTGTGAACCATAGTAAAAATATTATACTCATTGAATCATGTATAACTTAGTTATAAATTTATTTATATTTAACAAGCATGAAATTTTATTTTAAGTTATGCTTAGGTTCATGCTATAGAAAAGGATATAAAAGGATAGATCTAAAGTTACGGCAAAAACTCTGTACTAACGCATACTATAATATATGTTTACTGTGTAGATCTACTCATATGGAGTCCAACAAAATTAGATTTTCTATTTTATGATTTTTCTGTGATTTACTATGATTTTTCAAAGATTCAGCCGAAATAAATAAAAAAGAAAAAGACAAAACTATGTTACTGTAGCAAACCCCCGTTCAAAACCGTTTCAGGGTGTAATTTGACCGGTTTTGAAAAGTTCAGGGGGTGTAATAGACTGCTTCATAGTTTAGGGGGTTAAGCTTCATAGTTTAGGGGGTTAAGTGGTCCACCTCTCATAGTTGAGGGGGTGATGTAGACTTTTTCTTCGTCCACGTCAGCATCAGAGTCCACCTCAGCGCTACAGTGAGCAAAACCGCCTCCACGTCAGCAAAACCACCTAGCAAAACCGCCCCAGGGGGTAAATTGACCGGTTTTATAAACTTTAATGTGTTCAATACCCGGTTTTATACTTCAGGGGGTAGGTTAGACACACGCCAATACGTCGAGGGGGTTAAGTAGACTTTTTCCGATATATAAATGAACATATAATGTGATATACTTTAGTACAAAATCTTTGTTGTAACTATCGATCTATACTTTTCTATAATTAATTAAAATAATTCATAACTATAGCTTCTATAATTATTTTATTGGATTAAAGCATACCATATTATATATTCACTTTGTAGACCTACTCATGCGAAGTCCAACAAAATTGTATTTCTATTTTATTATTTTTCAATGATTTGCTATGATTTTTCAAATATTCAACCGAAATAAATAAAAAAGAAAAATAATAGCAAAAACTTTGTATTAAAATATACCATATTATATGTTCACTGTGGAGATCTACTCATGTGGAGTCCAACAAAATTAGATTTTCTATTTTATAAATTTTTTATGATTTATTATGATTTTTCAAAAATTCAGCCAAAATAAATAAAAAAGAAAAAGTCAAAACTACTGTCACCGTAGCAAAACCACCATCAAATCCACTCTAGAGAGGTAAAGTACGTGGTTTTAAAAGTTGAAGAAGGTGAATTTTTCCGGTTTTGGAGTTCAGGGAGGAAAAACAGACTTTTGTGAAAGTTGAGGAAGTAAAAGACTTTTTCCAATACAAAAGATTCACTACCAGCACGAGAGAAGACATGGAAAGACCAGATGAAAAAAAAAAAAAAAAAAAAACAAGCAGCGGCGAGCTCTGCTCTGCTCGATTCTATCCATTTTCACCCTCTTCTTCCCATCATCTCTACTATACCTAGATACTCTAAAAAAATACTATACCTAGATACTTATAGAACCCTCAAACTCTGTATTGTATCAGTACGTGGGTGGGTTGCTGATCGAATATCATGCGATTTTCCATGGTATTGAATGAATAGTTTAAAGTGTAATATAACGATAAATATACCCAGTGCGTTGCTGTGACCATTGTGGATAGTTAGTAGCATTGACCCGCTTAAAAAAAAAAACCTAAAGAAAACTAAGAAACAAACCATATGCCGAAACGATCCATCGGTAAGTCGGGTCGGGCTAGGGCGGCCAAAGGTTTTGACTTGACTATTTTTTCTAGCCTGATGCAACCCGCTAATTGATCGGATCTAATTTTGACATAGGACACAGGTGCAACTAATAGTCTGAAGAGCATTAATTCAGATCCAAACAGCCACAAGCTACAGGTTAATTATAAGCACTTCCATACACTCGATAAACAAACAGTGAAATCTTTAGCACTTAACAGACTCGCCTGCAATATCTGTCCGGCAACACTTGCAACTGCTGCTGCTAGAGTAACCTATAAGAGTTGAAAGGAGAAAAAGCGACAGCAGCTGATGCGGCTGCGGCTGCAGCTCCCCCACCCCATCAATTGAAGGGCTTCTCTGTAGATAGGATTTTATTTCTTCAGCTCTAAGACCTAGATCATGACTTATAAACCAGCTGATAAGTCAAAATACGGTAGAAACGGTTGATTTCTTGTGAGAAAAAAAATACTATTATTGAGTTATAAGCTAAAATGGCTTTTTAGCTAAAGCGAACAAAACCAATTCACCACCAGAGGGAGAATGGTTCTGATCAGAAGAAAAAATTTGCGAAAGGGAGAAATCAAAGAAACTTCAGTTTTAAGGCTTCTCCCGTGGGCTTAAGATTATTACAAATTAAAAGACGATCTTCCTTGCATTATTTATTATGACATCATGTTAATAGCATCAGAGAAATTGGCAACAAGCAAAAACTAATACAGACAGTCCTATCTTATACATACATATATACATAAACTATATGACAATTATATCGACAACCAGTATATATGTCCATAAGCACGTCCTCTGACATCCTGCAAACCTACGGGCAGACGCGTCGGATGCGATGAACTCTAGCAACCGCCGCCGCCGCCGCCACCGCCGCAGCCCCCTCCACCTCCACCGCCGCCACCACCACCGCAGCCCCCTCCTCCGCCACCACAAGCTGCAGCAGCTGCTCCTCCAGCGCCAGCACCGCTGTATCTGTATCTTGGTCGTTTCGGGCTGCTGCCTGAGCTGTCGCCACAGAGGAGGACGGCGAGCGTGATGGCCCAGACGGAGAGCATGGCCACGCCGAGCACGGCGAGCCACGGCGGGCCGAAGCCAGCTGCGGCAGCTGCTCCGCCGTAGGCGAGAGCTCTTGCCATCCTGTGAACGCTCAACACGCAAGCGTAGGCAGCAGGGCTCGATCTACAGCCGGACGAGACGCAGAGAGCTAGCAAGCTAGGGAGTAGACGATCGACTATATATAAGTCTTCGGATCGATCGGCCGATTGGTCGCGGCCGGCGACGAATATTAAGCACACGCAATCGAAAATCGTATAAGTATATACGTACAGAAGGACATGAACCTTGGCTCGCCGTCAATCGGTGTCAGTTAGATCAGACAGCTAGCAAAAACTACGAGCAGAAGCTGCCGCCACGCAACATGAGGAGGCGTGTTTTAATTTGCTTGAGAAAACCGTTATTCCTGTTGGAAATATTCAAATGTCACGGTGCAGATGAGTTTACTTATCCTCACTTGCTTAAGTATATCTTCCCCATACGCGCCTTCTTGGTTGCTTCCATCCGGACGTGTGAAGCAACGATGGAGTTGCGCGTTGTCGTCAGGCGTAGTAGCTCTGGATGTGGTTATTATAGTCAATATAATACGTGTTAATCTGTCACACGGAAATGACATTTTTTTTGCTTGGATTCATCCTAACTAATTCCCATTATCTATTTATAAAACACAAACATTTGAGAAAAATGCTCCGGTAGACTCTTTTATAAAAAACTGCACGCATCCTAAACCAAGCTTGAGAGAGAAAAAAAAAAACTCGTATCATTATTACTTTATCCTTGATACCGTTCTGGCTCTACTCAATCCAGCCCAGCACAGCATCCAACTCTGGATTCCACATTATAAGATCAAATGCCCCGGCGGCAGCGTGCAGGGGACGGAGATCGTGCGCACGGCTGTGCAGCAGCATCTGACTCCGCCCTCGTTGTCGGTGATCCCTCTCATCCTCTATATAATGGATGGCCGCCAGCTCAGAAGGACGATTAATCATTTTTTTTGCCCATATTATTCTAGATGCCATCACATTTGTGACTCGACTCTGATTCAGATGAGCTGTTTGGTTAAGGAAATTTCATCCCAAATTTAGTTTCGGCCAAAAGCTAGGATTGAGTGGTTGACTGCAAAACTGTCTACGTGATTACCTGGCAAGTGCGAAGGAAATTTGTGTGAATTCATGCACAAAGAGAAAGCAGAGCTCAAATCTATATTTTAATTCCATTGGAATGAAAGCAAAAATTCAAGTCAGTAATCTGAAGCTGCAAGCAGAGCCAACTTCCTGTTAAGCAATTCCACGTAGCCGTCAGTGGCCGCAAGAGCCAACGTGGCGGCAAACCTTTTGTTGACGCGGAGGAATCAGATTCAGAGGACGGTGCAGCGGTGAACAGCAGCGGATGAAACGACGAACGCCATGTGGTGATCGGAAATCAGCTGGAATGCGAACTGGACCGGCCATTACTGGGCTGGGCCTAATTTGACTCAAATAGTTAATCATGCTTTGGGATTCATGTAGTTTTCAGAGAAAGGTCTACTAGAGCATTTCTCAGAACGCACATCCTTTTATATGAAAAATACCGTGAAGTAAGCTTGCTCGACCTATGTCAAGATACAAATCATCTTTTAATAGACAAAATAGACCAAATCTGTATCATACATGCTGGTCTCTTATTAGGCTACACAATCTAAGATCCTCAACCGTCAGATCATGATCGGACATACCAACTGGCGTTTCTAGTGCATTCCTCTCCGTCTCCCGGTCCCCGCCGCAGGCTCCGCATCCCGGCGTCCACACTCTATGCCCCGCTGCTGGTACCTTCCGGTGCGGGCGGGCCTCATGGCACGAAGCCCACTACAAAGGCGGCGGCGCGCAGCGGCAGCACAATCGTGAGACATTATTAATTCTTCTATCATCTCGCCAGAGCGTGTAAGGTAACTAGTATGCAAATTTGTAAGTATATTATGGATCTTATAAATTTTCTAGAAAAATAATAATATCTCAAGATGATATGTATTACTGTTATGTATGCATGCTAAAATATGCTAATCATGTTATTTGGAGTGACTTGGGATCAGCTTAGGCCTCCATAATGCGGAGTGATGCCTAAAAAAATTTTAGACTCCACATCAAGAATAGGCATCAAAACCAAGATAGTTGTAGTGTTGTATACTACAAGAACCGACGCCATTTAGGCCTCCTAGGACCCATGGCCAATAATATATTCAGCATGCAATCTCTCATTATTTACAGGACCAAACACCGATGTAAGAGCTGAAGGAACAACAAAAAAGTTTTTTAAGAAACAGGCACCGCAGCAAGTACCTGCGTCACTCCCTATTTTTGTTGGCACCACTCAAAGTTGGCACCACAGATACTGAACCTATTTCTAATTGCTTGCGTTGTTTTCCAGCAGTTTCTTATGCCTTAAAATTGGATATTCTGAATTTTTATACCTTCAATTGTATATTATGTGAGCAAGACAGCTGTTATGGTATTTAGACCCTACTTCTTTTGTGCCCCTTAACTTCTTGCTTTGCAAATCGCTTCGATTTTAGTCAGTGTAGCTTGCCTACTTAAATATGATGAAATTCTGATGACTCCATGATATTACGGTCATGCAAATATTTCATACCTTGATTGTTAATTTACTGCCTGTACAATAGCTTTTTCATTTTCTTGAATGAAAGTAGTTTCAAACTTTCCATGCTCATAACTTGTGAGTTTTTTTTTTCAATTTTTACAATCACCAAGAAAGCTGAGCCATGTACATGCATGGTACATGAGCAAGGAACACCATTTTTTAGATCAAGAACACTATGCTTTAGAAAAAAGTGACCAACCCCCTTCATTGACCAGGATAACCACGCTGAAGTTGTAAGTTGTAACAGACAAGCTATACATAAATTTTGCAGTTGCTGACCGTGCAATCTACAGAGTCTTAGAAGGTGTCCAAGAAAGCCCACACAAAATCTTTTGATTTTAATATAATGTTTTTCTTATAAGGACCAAATGTTGATATGCAGATAACAATCACACAATCCAGAAATATATGGTCTTACAAGCTGCATGCAGACAAGAATCACACAATCAAGAAATATATGGTCTTACAAGCTATATGGTGATTCTGAAGCTTGTGCTCTCTCTATTCACAATCTACTTCAAGCTCAAATAGAGAGTTGACGATGCCAATGGAAAGGCATTGCTGCTTTATGCGGTCTCAGGTGATGACCATGGTGAAACAGGTGGAGTTGATGGATGTAGCTTGAACCAATTGTTCCCTATAGTATTTGAGATACAGAGACAACTAGCATTGCTTCACGAATCACGCTATATACCATAAGGTGGTTATAGATAACACTTGACATAATGATATCTTTTTGTTTGACGCCTCGATCTGTCAAAGGTCTTTAGTGAGCAATTTGACATTATGTGGTACGCCATATCTTATGCTTTATCTCCAATTAACATTATTTTTTTTAAAATCCATGTGTTTCGTATTATCATAACCACACATGAATTACTCGCAAGGATTCACTTAAAACTGACTGTTTTATGCATGCAAGGCTCAAAACTAAGAGATGTGCTCAAAATCTTTTGTAGATGAGTTCTCACAAATACTGTACAAAATTCTCATACACAAGTTCTAACTGCATTGACAGTTGTTAATTATGCAAATTTTAAAAGATAAGAAAGAAACCACTGGGACTCCTTTTCAATACTATTGTGCAGTATTTTTTTAATAAAACCAAGACCTTAGAAAATAAAAATTCAAAGTACAACCCACTTAAGTGATACAGATCACTCTGTTCTTCTTCTTCTTTCCTTTGCAGAATAATAGAGATCAATGCATTAATAAAAAATTTTCTCTCTGATTGACATTTGATTAGTTTTCCTCAATAAAGTCTCATCCCATCAGGTGCTAAAAAATGTAAGTTCATAATGTAAGCTCATGGAACTCCGGCAAAATCACAACCGTCAGCTCAAAGATGGCGGCAAACGCCGCGCCTCAGTTTTCTAGTATGGCTCGGTGCTTCTCGGTCTCACATTTTTTATGGTAAATTCTCGGTCTCACGTAGTCACGTACGTAGTGTCTAGCATTGCCACAAACAGTACATGATTCTCCTAACTAGGAACGTACACATGCCACTACTTGTATGTTCAAATTTTTGCGAAATTCAGTAAAAGTAAAAAAAATTACTAATCAAGAACACACCAACCTAAAGAACAAGCAAACAATACGTGATTCTCCTAACTAGAAACGTACGCATGCCAGTGTTCAAAATTTTGTGAAACTAGCGGGTACCCTGCGCGTTTGCCGCAGCCACAAGCAAAAGATTAGCAATCTGCACTAGTAGTGTATCATCTCATTCCATGCATGTGTACCATATAATATACAGTTGGGGTTAAGATGCAAATGGGTGATAAACCCTTTAAGGTATCTGTTTTGAGCATATAGGAGAGCAGAAAGTTTGAAAATTGATCATTTTCTGGCCAAACCCAAAATTTCACAACGACTGAAAAAATATGAGGGAAGCAATATTATGGCAATATTATTATTGAAATGTTATCTTGTAGACAAAGATGATTTCGGGTTGACATCTTGCTGTTGGTCCTTCAATCAAGTAAGTTGTTGAAGAGAAGGAAATTAAAACACAACGAAATAAACCTGCAGCTCATTGGTTAGGCAATGCAATACTTTGGCTTGGATGCCAAAATTTAGCAATCAGAAGTGAAACACTCAGTGTATATCTAGCAAGAAGTCACTTTGATGAATCACAGCAGGGACATAATAGCCATAAAAACAAAAACTGAATCCACACAGATATATCTGGCACGGCGCCTCCTCCACCCATAAAGGGCTAGTGGAGCTAGGCAGCTAGCTTCGTCGTCGGTGAGCACCACCAGCAGCAGGGACGAAGACGCCACCTGATGCTGCTGATGGTGGAGCATTGATGGCCTGCTGCGTGCCGCATAAGCTCCCCTGTGTTGTCGCCGCCGACACTGTGGTCGCCGTCGTCGCAGTCGCAGTGCCGCCCATGACGACTTTCCGGTCAGCAGCCAGTTCCCCGCCGCCGCAGCTGAGGTAGCACTCGCCGATGTACTTGCATGGCCGGTGTTCGACGATGACGTAGCGGCCGGACGAGTAGAGCTTCATGACGTAGCAGTCATCGTGGTCCGACGACGACGTCGTCACTGCAGCTGCAGGTGCGGCGGGGGGTGCAGTTGCCGTGGCCGGAATGGCGACGGCGGCGGACCTGTCATCCCAGCAGATCAGGTGGCACTCGTCCCAGTAAATGGGACAGTGGTGAATCAGCAGCGGGTCACACTCACGCCCCGAGCAGAGGAAGCACAAGTACATCTCCTCCGGTCCCGAGCTGCTATTGGTAAACAATGTCATCGTCGCCGTTGTGTTCACGTCTCCATGTTCCAGTTCCACTGGGATGGAAACCATGGCGGCAAAGAGAAGGGTGAGGAGGAAGGCATGGAGATGGAGGGCTAGTATGGAAGAAGCTACCGGCGAAAGAGACATGACGATGCCAGGCAGATAGAGCGCGAGGAAGATGGCTTGGTGCTTGTTGCGGGTGTGAAGAACGAAGCTAAATGGGGTGGCAGGGATGGTGAAGTATTTATATTTCCAAATCGGCCTTTCGGCAAATATATATTGTTTACAAATTCAGATATATGGCAAAACAGTTTTCAGAAATAGACAGGCGGCAGCTCAGTGTGTATGGACGACGACTATGGACTTCATTCACGCTATTGTATATGGCTCGATCGATGTGCCTCAGTCTCATATAGTAGTCATCAAGGACACGTCAGTAAACAAAACCCGATTCTCCTAACTAGCAAGTGAACAATATATGATTCTCCTAACTAGCGACGTACACATATTGCCGGTACTTGCATTGTGTTTTCGAAGTCTTGTGAAATTTAGTGAAAATTGAATACTCATCAAGAACACGCCGCGCCGGCCAAAAGAACATGTAAACAATGCGTGATTCTCCTAACTAGCTAGCAACGTACACATGCCAATACTTGTGTGTTCAAGAATTTTGTGAAATGTTATCTTGTAGAGATGATTTTGACTGACACCTTGCTGTTGGTTATTCATTAAGTGGGGTTTTTTTTTTTGAGAGAATATCAAGTGGTTTGTTGAAATAGCATATTAGCTATGAAGGAAAACACAACTGGATAAATTGTCAAAAATTGGTTAGCCAATTCCTGTATATGTAATAATAACGTGTAGATCGAAGTGTGCAAGACAACCATATATTCCTGTATGTAATAACAAATGTAAAATGTAAATGATCTCAACTTCCTGCACAACATGGCAAGATATTTGGGCCAGCCCGGCCCGCTAGGCACATTAGTGGAGAAGGAGACGTTAATGGCCTCTACTATGCTGCTCCTCCCTCTGTCCCTGAATATTACAATTTTTGGAGTTGTCTTAAGTCAAATTTTTTAAATTTTGATCAAATTTTTAGAAAAAAACACTAAGATATATGATACCAAATTAGTACCATTAGATTTATCATGCAATCTATTTTCATAAGATATTTATTTTATATCATAGATATTAATGCTTTCTTATATAAAAGTTAGTCAAAGTTAAAAAATTTTGATTGACACGGATTCTAGGAGTTATAGCTTTCAGGGACGGAAGTAGTAAGTTGGATGGCCCCTCTATGCTGCGCACACACGGATGGCACTACGTAGGCAGATGAGGGCGTGCCCACACCAACTGCGACTACTAGAACTCATATCAATCAATTTTTTAAGCTTAGTCAATTTTATAGAAAAAGAACATTAATATCTATATTATAAAATGAGTATCTTATAAAATATATTATATGATAAATCTAATGGTACTAATTTGCTACTATAAATTTTAACTTTTTTTTCTAGAAGTTCGATTAAAATTTAAAAAAAATTGACTTAAGGCATCTTTTAAATTTGAAGTTTTTCGAGACAAAGAGAGTATAGAAACAAAGACTAATAATAATATTAATTATGGTAGACTTGAGTTTGTCCTAAAATCAAATCATTTAATTCTCATCAAGTTTGTAGAGAAGCATATAAACATTTATGACATTATTAGAAAGATAAGAAATTCCATATCAAATATATCTATTGCCCTCATTTGACATAGTAAATATTATTTTTAAAAAAAATGATAAAACTTAAGATGATTTGACTTGACACCTTATAATCTATATCTACATCTCTTATAAAGCTAAACTCCACTAGAAGTCTATCCCAACATGCAAGCTATCCACGCCATTCTGCACTAACTATCTACATCATCTTTCACTAATAATCATGACATCATAATAAATTTTAACCTCTTAGGGCCTATTTGGATGAACTAGGACTAATGATTAGCTATGGCTAAAAATTAGTTAGCTAAATATTAGCCAACTAGTTGTTAGCCCTTGCCTATTTGGATCCAGAGCTAATAATTACATATCTTATCTCTATATGTACTAGAATATCCTTGACCTTTTCTCTCCCTTCACCCTCATGCGCACGACATCTTCTGCATCTCCATTTCTCTCTTCATAGAGGCGAGCCATGGCGCAGCGAGGCCACGATGGAGCGCATGCCGTGGTGGATTGTAGCCCAACTGAAGCGTCGGGACCATGGCGAGTATGGGGCCACGAGGCCACGGCAGAGCGCCGGGACATGCCCGAGTGAGCATAGGGCCACAAGGTCACGCCGGGACCATGGCAAGAACGGTGCCACGAAGCAAGCCAGAGCACAGGGACCATGGTGAGCTAACAACTAGTTTGGGGTTTTGGCTAAACTTTAACCCATCCATTAGCCCTTGGATCCTTATTAACTAAAGTTTAGCAACTACTTATTAGTTCAAGAGATTCAAATAAGGTTTTCATTGCAAGATATCCACGTCATCTTCATTTAGTTTTGTTCAAATTTTTCACAAATCCTACAACAATGTGCGGTGTATATTGTATTCCGATTGTATTTCAAGACCGGGACCGAAGATAGTATATTAGCATATTTTTTATAGCAACTTTCCGCCCAAAATAAAAAGGACAATTACATTACGTGCATACATATATCACAAGCTCTAACACTTTGCCACGGTTGGCACACGCATGCATGCAACTAGCTATAGTGGCGTGCAATAATGATTTAGGGGTTTGTTTGCACAGCTCACAACAAATTCATGAAGTTGTTGTGAGCTATTTTTTACCAAACACCTCTTCCCAAAATAGCTTCACGGTTGAATCTATTTTTTTGCCTCCTCTCATAAAGAAATGAAGTGGGGGTGAAACCGAAAAAAAGTAGTTTTTCACAACTTCTTTCTCTTTTTTTCTCTCATCTATACATAAAGTTGTTGGTGAAGTTTGTTTTGCCAAACACTTTTTCAAAACAACTTAGCTTCACAAAAAAAAAGTTACTCATAAAACAGATTTCTAAAACCAACTTCACTAGTGAAGTTCGAAATTTGTGCCAAAACGGGGGCCTTAACTATACAAAGAACAACAACTAATAATAGTGGTCCCCCTTACTGTCTCAGCCGGCTAAGCCTGCGCCTCGATGTCTATTAGCTTTAGCTGACACCACTCCGATCCGGCCGAAGCGCGCGGGAAAGTGCCGCCGGACGGCTCTGGCTGGCCATAGCGGCGCCCAGTGGCGCACGGGCTCCACCTTGCCCCGCCTCGCGCGGGCTCGCCTGGCCGCTGAGTGCGAGTGCCGCCGGCCATGAGCTCCGTCGAGCGCGACTACGCAAGCATGGCTGCGGCGGTGCGGGGATGAGCAGAGCGACGGGAAGAGAATGAAAAGTGAGAGAGAGAGACTAGTGGGACCCACATAAAGGCTAAATAGTCCTATAAAACTGTACAGTGAAACTATCCATCAAGAGAGATATCTATTTCACGAGTAAGTTTCATTTCTTAAAAACTAAGAGATGAAACTTGACATTGAAACTGGTCTTAGTAGCCTGCATCCTGATTGGAGTACTTAATAGGCAAGTGGGCTGGTGTGGTCAACGTTTATCTTGTTGGTTTGACACAGGGTGCAGCTAATAGGCTGAATAAAAGTCGAGGCATGGGAGCGGGTCCCCCCCCCCTCACATCTCCCGGTTCCCGTAACAGTGCTTATAAACAGTAAACCCGACAGTAACAGTAACGGGTATCGGATCCTATGAACAGTACCAACCGCAGTAAGTAAAACAGTAAACCCGTTAGAAACAGTAACGGCGGATCTGATGAACAGTATTAACCTGGTAAGTAAACCCGTTAGGGAATAGTAACAAGTCTTTCTAAATAGTCTGAACCTGTTAAAGAACAGTGACACTAAAAAAACCCGTCCAACGCACGGGTCCCTGCTAGTTCATTTAGATAGAAACAGAGTACTTTCAATGTTGATACAAACAGTGAAACGCATGCGCATTCTTACGGTTAATTAAGCGCTTACACTTGATAAACAAACAGTGAAATCAACTTTAACGCTTAACTCCATCGCCTGCATAGCTAGAGAGCCATCAATTGAAGAGCTTGCGTATAGATAAGAGTACCTTCTCCAATATTTATTATTACAATCACGCTAATATATAATAGTATATCACACAAGAGAAGTGGGCAACAAGCCAACAAGCAAAAGCTAACAAGCACATCCATAATTCAAATTATAGAAAGCCATTAGTACTTATGATACACATATATTAGCATATAACAAATGACAACTCTGTAGTCTGTATAGTATAAAAATATCCATATCCACGTCCTCTAGCATCTGTGACCTGCACACCAGCTGATGCATCCAATGCGATGAACTCTAGCAGCCGCTGCCGCCGCCGCCGCCGCCACCACAGCCCCCTCCGGCACCACCATGGCCTCCACCACCTCCACCACCACAACCCCCTCCGGCACCACCGTGGCCTCCACAACCACAGCCCCCTCCGGCACTAGCTACTGCTCCAGCAGCTGCTGCGACCGCTCCTCCAACTCCGCGCGCCGTCGTATCTTGGCAGTATCTTGGTAGTCTCGGTCTGTCCGATCTTTTTTTGATACAGATGAAGACGCCGAACATGGTGGCCACGGCGGCGACGACGAATGGTGCGACGATGCAGAGCCACGGCGGCGAGGCGGAGCCAGCTGCCATATTGTGAGGACCACTTTTACTCTCTGATTTTTAGCTCTGAGCTCCTTGATTCTTTGATAGGGGGTGCCTCTAGCTAGCTAGGAGGGCAGACAATAGATGAGAATTGATTCCGACAAGATTTCGATGAACACTGAATATATATGAAGCAGTGAGGTGGTGTAAATGGAGAATCTCTGAGTGGTTTCTCTGCTTAGCTCAGGAACTGTGTGCTTCTCAAAGACAATTTGCTCCGAGAAACTCAACCAAACGAGAGACGTTAACGATTTAAAGCGGGACGAGAGACGGAGATCGAGCTAGCCAGATGCATGGACTATATATAGCACCAGTAAGCCATCGGATTGGTCGGTTGGTCGCGCCGACTATTAAGCAGTAACTGGAATAGGAAACAAATTGACATCTCCTGCGGTAGTGCTGCACTACTCAACCGAAAGTAGATAAAGAAATGGACATGCATGGTGGCTCGCTGTCGGCTTCAGAGTTCAGACAGCAAAACCTCTAGGAGCAGCTGCCACGCAATATATGAGGCTCGTGTGTTGCTTGAAATATATTCTCCTTTTCCGTTCCTAGCTAGCAAGCATTAGGCGCCTTCTGGGTTGGTTCTACTACCCGGACCTGTGTGAAGCACTAATGGAGTTAACAGTCGCAGTAGTAGATGTGTTCATGGATTCATCATCATATGGACTCATGGTCAACAATAATGGCCTACGCGGGGGCTATGTGGTTACGTGTAATTCTCAAGGACTTGGATCATCGATTGGTGACACCCTGGCAACTGAAAATGACCAGACTAGATCTATCACACGCAAAGGATAATTTCCTTAATACTGAAGTAGTCATTTTGGTCCACAACTTCCGTTATCAAGATTCAATTTCACCCGTGGACTTTTAAAATGGTCGTTTCATTAGTTAAACTTCACGTTTAGGCCTAGTTTTTAACTTGGGATTACCAAACTCACCATTTTAGTTCTCAAACTTTGCACTTTGGGTTTAAATTCATCTATAAATTAAACTATCAAGTGCATTTGATTGTACTCCTTGAACTTTCAATATTCCAAGGATGAAGGTGAGCCTAAAATGTAAGTCAGAACTCAAACAAATACTTTAATATAGGCTATGGAAAGCTGATGTGGGTTGTGGGCTATGAAAAAGTTGTAAACTATTTGGTTTAAACAAGTATAAAATTTACCTCCTATCTCTAGCTCCATTGAAATACTGTCAGACAACTCTCTATTTTTAGCATTTCAAAAAGCAGAAAGCCAAAAATAGAGTCCAAGGTGTGTTGGTTGTCTTTTGTTTTAGCCCAAAGCCCAGCCAAAAGAACCCATAGTAAAAAAAGAGAGGGTGGATTCAGATCATATCCAACCGTCTTTGTGAAACACATTCTCTAAATAAAAATAGCCATTGAATAAACATACATTTCTATATTTTCCATCCTCCAACAACTTTTCTATATCGATATTACTGTGCGCACTTTGGAAATTCTAGTGTCGCTCTCTCCATCTTGGACTAATGAGAACCACAAATAGAGGTTGGCAGTATTTGAAGATCATTGGGGGGGGCGGTGTTCATAGGAAGTATTTGAAGATCATTGAGGGGGATTAATGAAGAGCATTTTTTAGCAAACTTCATTGATTTAACAACACCATATAAAGATGAATCTAAACGACTGCCAATTTACATGGATGAGTGCTTCCCCTAATATATGGAGCACTGATGGAAGTGGGTAGTATGGGTACAAGTGAACATAGCCTAAGACTGTATAAGCCTTTGTAGCCTAATGAGCAAGAATGTGAACGGTGGAGTTCAAAGAAATCTTACACACTTTTTGATCAATATCTTTATTGGAATTAATGAAGGAATATGTCAAAGGCTTGATCCTTCATTCTAGTCGAGTGGTGCCTGAGTTGAAGGAGCGCACTAGCAGTTGTTTGTTTGAGATATAAGACATTCAGGGAATGAATATCTGGTCCCACAAAGTCAGACACTAATCAAACGGTGTGTGCCACAACTATACAAATCTCAAATCAAGCAACAGTACATGTTTGGCGCAAGGACCTTATATGCAGTACCCACGGACGCAAAAAAAAAATATAAAACCGAGAAGCACAATAATATAATTATGTCGTGTGGCTTATCGACCAGTTTTTTGTACATTGACGCTGCCCTAAATATCCATACCCAGGCTGACTAATTAAAAAGATAGTACCAACTGCGCCAAGTGCATCTGCATCATGAGAAAGAAACTAAAAAGGTAGTAAAAACTGCTCCAAGTGCATGCATCTGTATCATGAGAAACTCACAGGGTCTTACATGATACATGGTTTCCTAACACTTGCATTACCATAACAAAACTAGTTAAGGGAATGCAAGCTCATGACTGAATAGGCTTGATCTTGAAGTGGAGACTGATCAGCGAAAACACAAAACACTTTAGATCCTGTGAAAACACCAGAGGGGAAACGTTAGCAATGTAGATCTCATTTACAGTGCTGACAAAAAATAAGTTTCCACAAGAATTTAAACCAGAGAGTTGAGGATGGAATGGATTAGCACATCCACCACACTTCATGCCATGCTTTTGGATTACATTCAAATTAAACCCATGGCCACGATTCTATAATGTACTATGGAAATGATCTGCTATGAAACCTGAGAAGTTTTAACGATGTATTGACATAGAAAACAATATAAACTAGATGGATGAATTTGGTCAATTTTAGGCGAGGAGCATCAAATTGACAAATACATTAACAGTGCAGGAAACCACGTGGCCACAACGTCAGTACCTGTTTATCTAACCTTTCCATGAAACAAGTATTGGCGCACAAATAATAGTTGAGGTAATAAAACCTCAACTAATTGTAGGGTGTGTAAATCAAAGGAACTAGCTAATTTCAAAGAAATAGCATCATCAGTCAGCTAACTTTCTGAAGGGCAGTTACCAGTTGGTACTAGAAACAAAAAAAAATCAATGACTATTTAAATGACTATTTAAACAAAATGAAAATAAGGTTTCAATCAATTTATCCAATGCCCACGCCAATCTTCAACTAAGAGGTGCAAAAGACCAAATGACAAAGCTCCGAATTCTGACTGCAAGATGATAATTATGGGCGACATCACAATATCGTACCAGTAAAACCTGGTCATGACTCATTACTAGAATAACATACCGGTGACCTGCATGCTCTGTTCAATTTTTTTTAAAAAAAAAAAATTCAAGTGAACAAGTATCTAGTACTGGCATCAACTATATATTACAACTTGAATATTATTCGCACCTACAAAATTACAATGCACGGCAAGGAATAAAGAAACAATAGAGAATGGTTGGGAGGCTTGAGGATACAAACCTGGACCAAGTAGTAGAAGATGCGTAGGCCTTCCGGATCTTTGCTTGTCTGAATATCGACAAGGGATCCAATCTTGGAGGTGGTGAACGAGATGTGCTCATTGCCCATAACGATTTCGAGCTCCTGCCTGCCAACGATGTTGGGCTCGGGCCAGTTTCTGTCATCCTCCTTCATAATCTGCGATGGGAGGAGGCCTCTGTCATTAGTTGCCAATAAACCCTAGCTAATAATTAAGTTTTCCGGAGAGATCGAGAACCAAATCGTCGACGAAGAAGTATAAGTAAGGAGAGAGGCAAACTCACATCGGAGTCCTGGATGATCCTCCTCGCCTCGCGTAGGACGGCGCGGGAGAGGAACACCTCCTTGCGGATCATGGTGTCGTTCTTGTAGTTGGAGTTGTTGGCGTAGCGGAGCTTGCCATCGGGGCGGAACTCGAACTCGAGGAACTCGTGGCCGAACTTGCCCTTGTGCCCCACGTAATACCGCACGTAGAACTCGTCGTCGCCGCCGCCCCTGCGGTTCTCGCCGCCGCGCGTCGACATTGCTGCCGCGAGCAGGTAAGACAACTCCTCCTCGACTGCCTCGGCTGCTCTTTTTGTTCCTTCCCTTGCCGGTTTTGTGGGCCTCGCCGCCTCGGCGCGCTCGCCTCTCTTCAGCCCGTGTCGGACCCGTGTTGACCTTCGTTTGGGCTTTTAACTGGGCTAGCTCTCGTGACCTTTCAGGCCCATTTTGTAGCATTATCAAAGAAGCCCATATTAATATTCAACCAGAAGCCAATCAATATCTTTTCTTTTCCTCGAAAAACAAAATTGCAACCGTTGCTGTAGCCTGTAGGGAGGGGAGGGGAACCGGATTTTTGGAAGAAGCTGTGGAACCTGGATTGCCCTCCTAAAATGAGACACTTCTGAGGATTGTGCTCCTCTCTTTATGAAATGGGGTAAAGAAGTGAAGAAGGGTGTGGAGAGAGCTGCAGATGGAGGAGATATGATGCAATCTGCTTTGGAGCTGGTGGGACCGTGGGTGAGAGAAACAGAAGAAAAGAAGGAAGAAACCGTGCACCTGCAGAAATAGCATACATCACTGCGTTCCATGCGGACAGATATACTGTGTGTGCAGAGAGGCAACTGGGTGAGACCGACGGAGGGGTTTCTGAAGATAAAATCTAACGGCACGGCGCTTTTAACCCAATCCGCAAGGATGTGGGATGGGGCTTCATGATCAGGGGGGCAGTGTGTGTTTGCGTTGAGACGGATGCATGCCACACAGGTCCACGCAGTGATCACCAGCGACGACTTCAGGCTATCAGCATTCAGCAGTAGAAAGTATCATCATCGAGATGAAGTTACTTATTAGCAGTGAGTTTAGTTCATGCAGTTTTAGTGTTTGTAATCGGAGTTGTAATAAAGTGGCGCAAGAAGTCTCATTACAGGATCCCGATCGAACCGAGGGCTTACCAAGGGCGTAGTGGAGGAAACAGGGTAAAAAGGATAGATAGGAAAAAAGATACAGGAACAGGCATCCACAGCTCTGCGACGGCGCACTAGCTAGTGTTCATTAATCTTGACTACTCCTCCATACTAACTACTAGTAGTAGTAGTAGTGGATACGTATTTTGAGTAGAGCACTAATATTTTGAAATAGCTTAATTACTCCTTCCATCTAAAAAAAACATAGACACCAAACTTGCAAGGATGCCTTCTGCTGGAAATAATAATGACTCCCGATGAATAATGAGCAGCTAGCATCACTTGTATTGTATAGTATATCCTTTACGGTGTAACATAAGCGATCGTAGCAAGCACGCCAGCCGATTGACACATGCATAGATAAAAATCGGAATGCAATAATTCAGGTTCCTATAAAAGGAAATTCACCATTACTTCACCCTGTAGTCTTGCCGTGGAGTGGATCGGAGGCGTGCCTGCATGTGAACTGCAGAGCAATGAAAGATAAAGGTCGCCATGCCCACCCGTGTCGTCCCATGACCATGATGACTGACGAGCATGATGCCATGTTCACCCTTCCAGGTAGGTACTCCCTCCATTCCATATTACAAGTCATTTCTCTAGCTGAAATACTCATAGGCTTGCATATCTACGATGCCTAGGACAAGAGAGCTTGAATTGGAAGAACAATGGACCGCTCGCTTTAGCCTTTATTTGCTCGGTGGTTTTCACCGGTTCATACTCATACAGCTCTCTCAGCTGCAGCTGTACATGTGTGCGTGCCTTCTAAGCGACTACTCCGTACTAACCAAACCGGCAAGCATCCGATCCTTTGGTCACCCCTATCTTGGCCCTTGCAGTAGCTACCATGCAACTAGCTAGGGAATGAACTAGCTCAGGTCCTGTATCGATTCCTTCCTTTAATTTGGACACCCCTTGGCCGTAGCAACTAGCAATAGCAGCAGATAGGGAATGAATTATTCTAAGTGCGCATGTATGTATGACAATATGACATGACTTCCTCAACCATCTAACACACAAAATGGCAAAGGGGTTACGGTGTAGATCTCATTCACACTCATCTGTTGAGCAAGGAAAGAGTTAAAACAGAAGAATTACTGAGGATAATTCAGTGAGCGAAGGTCTCATATCATGAAGAGTTAAAACAAAGCCTAGTAGGCGATCGAAGAAAGACAGAAGCACTGGGTTCCAATCGTCAAGCTAGCACTCCATCTGTATATTCTAGTCGTTCTACGTATACAATTGTTGTACTAGAACCAGCAGCATATAACGAGCCCAAGGATCAAGAACATGGTAACAAATCCAGCCGCGAACCTAATGCCCCCGCCACCATCTGCATCTCCGCGATAGACAGCGGGCGGCGGCGGCGCCTGTACACGGTGGCGGCGGGCTGGGTCCCCGGAGCCGGCGCCGGCGCCGGCGTCGGAGCCGCGTCGCTGGTGAGGGGACGATCCGCGACGCGCACGGCCATCCGCTGCCCCGCCTCGCAGCGCGCCGGCACGCCGCTGATGAAGTAGAAGAGCCCGGGGCGGGCGAGCCTGAAGAACCGGGTGTCGCCGCCGCCGCCGTCCGCGAAGAACCGGCGCTCCGGGCTCGCCGCGCTGCACCGCTCGTAGTCGCCATGCCGCACCAGGAGGACCGAGTCGTTGGAGCGCTTGAAATCTGGACGCGGACCGGGCCGTACACGTGCAGTGCAGTGCGTGCGTCAAAAGCGGAACACAGGCGGCAAGAACACCAGCAGGGTTAAGATTAATTTAATCCTAGTCGTTGTAGCTTGCTCGGGACTCGGATCGGAGTGTCAGAGCTTACCCAGGACGTCGCCGACGTAGAAGCGCTGCTGCCGCCTCATGGCCCACTTGCTGAGCGTCGTCGTCTGGGTGCCGTCGTCGTTGCCCGGCGGCGCCGTCTCGTCGCCGACGCTGTACACCTCCGGTGGCCTTGACGACGACGCGGAGGCGGCGAGGAGGAGGACGCCGAAGGAGGAAGCTGCGAAGATCAGGGCGGCGAAGCGGAGGCCGGCGGCCATATCGCACGATCTCGCCGCGGCACGGCGGCAGACACAGCAGCAGACTGGGGTTTTGCTGGAGGCTTTCCCTCAGCTCGCTTCTGCAGGTGAGGTGACGGGTCCAGCACAAGTGCGTTCATGTGAGTAGGCTGCACTAGGCTGGTACGTCCAGGAGACCAGGAAGCATCACAGTGCGCGTCCACCCACCACCGCCCCGCCCTAGGCCCTACTCTACTACTACGTACAGTACATGTGATCTGCATCAGCCGACCTCCTTTTACTTTGTGCACCTGCTTGCATGCGCTGCTCCTGCTCATGCGAAGAAATTTGCATACTGCTCCCGCTGCCTGCCTAGCTAGCACAAGAGCTGAAATTGGAAGGGCAGGGGCACGAGGCCATGATGGACGACGGGCCTCTGTTCCGTTGTTATCACCTGTTGGGATATGCATTAATTGATTGCTTGGAGCGACCCGGAGACCACTCGCCGTAATCGCTTTTTTAGTGCATGGTCAAGAATATAATTATGAAATGTTTGCCAGTCAAGCGAGATTAAATTTGACCCAAGTTTTATTAGTATTTATGTATTTAAA
The DNA here is from genome assembly GCA_015844335.1 of Chrysopogon serrulatus. NCBI lineage: Eukaryota > Viridiplantae > Streptophyta > Magnoliopsida > Poales > Poaceae > Chrysopogon > Chrysopogon serrulatus. The sequence goes on along the minus strand of JADLZL010002316.1, from coordinate 146,076 downwards.
TAAATTTATTATAACCTGAAAATATGTTCTATAATAACCAATCTAATGATACTTATTTTGTATCATGAATTTTTACACTTATATAAATTTAGTCAAAATTCATTCGGTTTAATTTTTTGAAAAACGAGAATTACATTTTTTTCGTGGACAGAGGGAGTACATGCTATATACATATGTTGTCACTCTTTTTTTTTTTTTCTTCCTTAACCAAGCAATTGGTTGAACACCTTTCTTTTGAGAGCCCAAGGTGACTCGCCACCTTGCATTGCCCACCCCTAGCAAGCTACGTATATTCTGTTTTGGTCCTAAAGAAAAGCAATTTTAGGTTTGGGACAAGTTAAGCCTTTTAGGTTTGATAAGTTTTATGGAAAATAATATCAACATTTATGTCTCTAAATAGATTTGTGTGGAGGCAAGGCAACTTCAAGGCATGCAGTCATCGATGCATGGGAAGACCAACCTGCTTGACTACTTTTCCCCTTGACTTAGGAGGGTTTTTCAGTATGTTATATAGTCCTCTATAAATATGAAGATTTCCCAAGATAACTATCCTTCCCGCCACTTTTTTATTTCCTTATGGGTAGCCAAGGCAAATCTGATAATTAATTCATGGTTGATAGCTTGTTAGAATCATCTTCTCTACCCGGCCTCTCTCATTGAATCATCCTTTTTTGTAGATTTTTTTCACCCTTTCTTGGTTATTTTGGAGCAACAACTGATCTGTGTTTTTCCATCTTTTTGGGGGTGTTTCTTGGATACTTTTGACATGTCTACATTATCGAATTAAACCCAGCCAACACCAAACTCCAACGATCAGCTTTTGAAATCCCTCATTGTCTTCTCCAAAATCCTTGTTTCGGTGATTTCTTTGAGCTAGGTGTTTTTGGTTCATTAATTCTCTTATAACCAAAATCCTGGTGCCATTCATGACCTGATGGAAATATATGTTGTATGCTTGTCCTCCCAACAAATTTCCCGCAAGAATATTATTCTCTTGAAACTGAGTTTTATTGAGAAAACCCCAATTTGAGAGACATTTTAACATTCTTGGTCAAGCTTGGGCCTTTTTGAAGATCTCTTGATAACACCTTTGCGGACCATGAATTAGATAAGGTGTGTGTAAAATTAAATTTTCATAATTTTTGAAGGTTGTTTGATCGGTATTTGAATCATCAGTGAGTAACCTACTACGGACTTGGCAAACTTCTATAGACTGCAGCTGGGGAAGAAACGACTCCTAACCAACCCATGTGGTATCGATTCCCTTGGACACCCGGTCCCTTGGCTCTAGAAGCTAGGGAATGAACTCGTGTAGCATGACATTTCTCGGCCAAGTAACATCGATCGATCGGTACTCGTCTGCGCTTTTTTTTTTCGTTCCTTTCAAAAAGTTTGTGCTATCATCACCATATAGAAACTAAATATAGCTTTCTTTTTAAATACTCACATTTCTTGAGGAAGGAAATAGTTATTAATAAAACTGATGAATATATTTCACAGGATAATTCAGACCAAAACAGTAAAGAACAGGAGAGATCTCAACCAGAGTTCTATAGTGCCGCTCGTTTCTACAGTAAAAATTCAAGCTCTACCTATATCTGGCGGCGGCGGCGCAAGTTATAACACAGCCAGATGATTACCCCTGCGAGGAAACACCCACCGATAAACCCTATCACCGCCGGCACCAACAGCTTGAACCAGACAGGTACCGGGCGGTCGTCGGACGGCGGCGTGAGGTTGGAGGGGATCTCCGCCCCAGGGGCGGGCGCTGGGGCAGGGTTCGGAGCGCCCGCGTCCACGACGCGCAGGACTATCCGCTGCCCCGCCTCGCAGCGCGCCCGCGCGCCGCTGATGAAGTAGAAGAGCCCCCGGTGGCGGGCGTGAACCGGGTGTCGCCGCCGTCCGCGAACCGGCGCGCCGGTCTCGCCGCGCTGCACCGCTCGTAGTCGCCGAAGCGCACCAGGAGGACCGAGTCGTTGGAGCGCCTGAAATCTGGGAGGTACGTGCGTGCGTCAAAAGTGGCGCACAGCTGGCGCACACAGGCAAGAACGAAGCAGGAGGAGGAGGAGGAGGAGGAGTCGTTGAGTGGTCGATCGGAGAGCTTACCGAGGACGTCGCCGACGTAGAAGTGGTGCCTCATGACCCACAGAATGAGCGCATGATGGGTGCCGTACTTGCTCGCTGGCGCGGCCCGCCACTCGTCGCCAGCGCTGTACACTGCCGGTGGCCGTGACGACGACGACGCCGCGGAGGCGGCGAGGAGGAGGACGCCCAAGGACGACGAGGCTGCCACGAGGACGGCGAAGCGGAGGCCGGCCATTGACGGACGTGTGTGTTGAGCGGGCGGGCGCGCACGACGACCTCGCCGTCGCACTCGCAGATTGGGGTTTTGCTAGTGGCTGAGGCGCCCTGGCGGCCTGGCCTGGCGTGTCGGCTGCAGCTGCACTGTACTGAGGGTTTTCTCCCAGGATCTTCTGTGCAGGGACGGCGGGTCGGTGTGGCGTGTAGTAGTACTAGTACCTCGTCCCTAGCTGCTGCGCACGGCAGCTTTCATGGGCAGCATCCGACTATCCGAGTGCGCGTGCACCCACCGGCCACACCACCTTACATGTCACTTGCACACTTGAGAATACTACTACTGGCCGGCTCGTCAGTCGTCGACCTCCTTTTGCTTTGTGCGCCTGCGTGCTTTGCGCTTCTCATGTGAAATTTGCACCAGTAACATTTTCAGATCGACTGCAGTATGTGGTTGCAGAATTGCATTGCAGTGTCCGGTCGCCGCTCGGTCATGCATGGGCAGCGAATTCAGCTAGCGGCTCTTAAGTACATGGGACACACGAATACATGATTAACACTAAAAAATTATAGTTCGTCCATCTATCGTTTATCCATTAAACCACGTACGGTACATGTTAATAAGATACGTAATTTGACTCACGGCTGCAATGCAACTTGATTAGTTTGGATAATCGCCACATTTTGATGGAAACTGTATGTTAATTGTTAAATGACAGTGACCGACGTAGTATGCGTAGTAGGTTTCGTAGATCGGTCGGGTCGTCCAACCGTAGTTGTGCCCCTTGTCGTGCTACCTAGTTCAATCATCTCGCAGCTAGCTGGCTAGCAGTGCCAGAACTGCTTTGTGGCGACACGTACTACCATGTACACTGTTGGAAATTATAATTTTCTGCCCTGTAAAACTGTGAAATGTACTCATACATCAGTACTGTGAAATGTCACTATCCTAGCGTCATTAATTTACTCATTTATACAATTTACACAACTTTGGCCAATCACTAGCTACTGCACATTGTGATAATGTAGAAGGAAAGCGCGCTCGCAATTCCATTCAGTACGAACTACGAAGAAGCTAGCAATAGATACAAAAGCCCAGCGTTCAGGGGAAATGTAGCAGGTTCAGTAACAGCAACCAGCAGAAGTATGGCATACAGTACCAGAGACGCAAGAACTTGTTTTCATTGACTAAGCGATCGAGAGCTACTAACTGTTCGGTCAACGTACAGAGCTGATGCGCAACAGATGATAAACATCTGACAACGTCGATCAATCCATCGATCCAAGATAATTAAAACAACTGCAGTCATAATTAATTAAGTTACTATGACCCTGTAGCTAGAGTGACTGGCGAGAATGATCAAAACACATTCATGCTGTACAAGAACAAGACTAGAACGAATTAGAAATTTAGAACAAACTAACGCCTGCGGCCGAAGAAGTTGAAGCATACGAGCAGATTTCCCGGTTATCCAGCATTCCAGCATCATGGTGTCCAAGGCTCCAAGCGTACTTGCACAGCGCGTACGCCCACTCCATTTGATCCAAGGATCGGAGCTGTCCAACTCCAAGGGCGCCGTGTCGCACGCAGTACGCGCAAGGACCTGGAAGCTGGAAGCTGCTAGCGCAGCGCGTTTCAGCGCCACCAGGGTCCACGGCGTCGCCGTCGCCGCAGCCCACCGACGGACGGCGGCTCCACCGCCTCGCCGGCCTCCAGGTCGTCATCCAGCGGCTGTGTCTCCGCTTCGCCCTCCCCGAGCGGCCCTGACACTGACAGCAGAGGAGGAGGACGAGCAGCGAGACAGTGACCACCAGGGCCGCGCAGAGCACGACGTGCCACGGCGGCCACACGCCGCCGCCGCCGGAGGCGAGGTCGTCGAGGGCCCGTGGCATGGCTATCTAGCGCAGAGCGTATCGTGTGGCTAGCTCGAAGCGGGGAAACAGCTGGGAGCGGAAGTGAGTCACGACTCACGAGCAGTGTGTCTGACGCGTGAGCTTCACAAGGGAGGAACCGAGGAAAAGCCGGCCATGTGGTGCTCTTTTCTGTGGCGGCGCGCTCCTTGTGCTTTTTGTGCAGGGGCGCGGATGCATCATGCATGTGAGCTAGTGACCCCGACCCGGTTGCGCGTTGCTAGAACATGGCAACCCGCGCGCAGGGAAGTGCCGTGTGGCCGGGCGCCGTTGCCATACTAGCCACGGAGGAATAATTGAAGTGACAGCGAGTGGTGGTGAACTGCGGAGCTTTAAGATCGTCATGACAAGTGATGGGACTAAAGGAGCCTGAAAGATTTTCTTCCGAGTGAATGTCTAACCTCAGAACAGCCATGCGATCAGATAGATAGCTAACATGCCATGGCCAATCCTTGGTGTCTCATGATCTCGTTGTCGTAGCCTAAATGAGCAATGAAATACCTTAACCAACCAACATCCATAGGTATTTTATGACCGTTAACATTTTGTGGGGATCAAGAGTGGTAGTGGCGGTGGAGCTTTGTTACGTTGGGGCCGAGGGTGTGGCCATGGGCCCCTACTTCTAGAAATTATCTTAAGTAGATACTAAACAATATCGCCTCCTACATGTTAGCAAAAACACTAAACAGAGTGAGTTTTAGGCTTAGTTTCTAAACTTGGCACCCTCTGAAATGATCACCAAGCTTCGCCACAGAAGACTGGTATTAGTGAACTATGCTAAAGATGCTCTAATAATGTTGTATTGACATGCTTTGAGCACTGGGCGAACCTACATAAGAGCCTCTGTGTAGGCAACCAATCAAATCTGTACATTGTAGTGAACTCGTCACGGAACAATTGTATTATTATAGATCAGCAACAGCAACACACATGCTTTGGAAGCGTGATCACATTTCCAAGCTGCAGCAGTTCATTGTTTTACTGGTCTAGCCTTCTTCTATTTTTTTTTTAACGTAAATAGCCTTCTTCTATTGTGATAGTAATAGCTTGTAGTACGAGCTTATACTAATCTGAAAAACGAACTCATTGATCCACGGTTCCCTAGCTAGCTAGATGAAGTAGGCTGACATGCATGTGACATGGACCTAAGTAAAACGGAGCAAATACAAGACACGTCATCGTCTTTAATTTCTCTCTGATAGTCTGATGTTTGTACTGGGAGCAACAACATACTACTGCCGACGATAGTAACGACGACACGCACACTGATCAGAGAGCTAGTAACCTCATCCGATCCATAACAACGTACGCGTACGCGAGCTACAAACCTACGGCGTACACGTGCCCACGTACGCATCATCAGCGACCACGATGGAAAAGGGGGTGCAAATGCTGGTCTGCAAAACTGCGACGACGAGTCTGCAACTGCAACGCAACCACCGCCGACCGCCGTGCCGTGCGTGCAGCAAGCAAGCACTGATGGACATTTGGCCCTTTCGCGCCCTTTCGATGCGAGCGCGTGCCTGCATTCATGTGACCGCGTTGCCGGAAATGGCGAACTGCCGCGGCGAGGCGAGGCCATGCTGCAGAAGCAGAGCAGCGTCATGTCATGGGAGACGGAGACGGAGCCGGAACAAGGAATGCGATGGGTGGTGTTGCGTAGCTCCCACGGTGCCAGTAGTCTCACTCCCACCTGCTCAAGATCATGGACATGTGGCAGCACAAATGTAAAGGACGCTGAACGATCGAGATGGCCCTGGCCGTTGCTTGAGAGGTCGTCGAGGTGAACGTTTCTTTTTAATCCGTGAATCAAACTTCCTTTTCTGCGAAACAATGCTGGAACCAAACTTTACTGCTCCTCCTCCTCTCCCCTAGTATAGTAGCATATAGAAACATGACGACGGAAATGCTATACGGTGCAGCAGAGGACTCCTGCGCCCAGTGGAAGCGATTTCCGGTCCAATTTGAGTCGAGGGGGGCCGGGCCGAGAGCTTTTCTAAACTTGGGCCCAACAGCCTATACTGCGCGATTTCAAGCAGCCCAACATTTTCGAGATTAGCTGTAGTAGCCCAAGTGAATCTGAGATGGCCGAAGCCCAAGCAAAGGTAGATGCGGAGACAAGAGGTGGTTGCCTTTTTTTTTTTTTTTTTTTTTTGAACCCAGAGGTTGCCTTCTTGAATTAGCGATGTTCTTCTAAAAGCAGCGATCATAGGTGGAAATTGGCTGTGACCTGGCACGAAACGAAATTCACACCCACATCCGCGTGCGCACAAAACACCCGTATATATATAGAAGAGTTACAGACCATCATCCGCGATTGGAACGTCACCGTCGCCGTCGCTACGTCAATCCGGTTGGAACGCTCAGTTGATCACTCGCCGTCGCCGGTGATCGATCAGGCGATCGATCGTGCATCATCCACGCCGCCGCCGCCGCCGCCGCGTGAATCGGCGTGGCAGGCCAGATCATCCCGGTGTACTACGAGTCACCATCATCATCCGTTGATAATCTTGTGTATCAAATATGTGTAGGTCTATTGACCACTCTCTTCTGCTTAATGAAAAACGGGCTATATCACCGGTCTCGAAAAAAAAAATCATCCGTTGATGATTGCTGATCTGATCCTTTTCCTTTCCTTTGTACTACTCGTATGGTCTGCCCGTCCTGTTCGCCGATGGAGCCGATGATGTGCGTGGCCCTCGTATCCTTATCCCGAACAGCATCATGTGCGCCCGCGCAACCGCCTGTCTGCCATGGCGTGTCGCATCCAGAAAAGCCGGAACCGCTTGCAGCAGTGATCAGTGATCACACTGCGGATCAGATAGATGACTGGGGCTGCCTTTTCCACGGCTACTAGGCTTTTCTTGTGGTCAAAGCACACACCCGTCGTCACCCCCGTGCGGTGCGGCCGTGACGGTGTTTTTTCCAAGCCTGGTTGGTCGACAAGGGCATGCGAGCGACGGCAAGGCCTATTGATCGTGTGGCCATGTTCCCACTGTCGATCGATCAGTGGAGACGCGCGGCCGCCGCAGAGCAAGCAGTGTCTGACGCTAGCCGGTTACACTACCACACACACACTGTCCTCTGTCCCTCTGTCGTGTCGACGCGAGACAGGAGAGATGGGAGGTCCATGCGCTCCTGCTCCGGCTCCGCGTCGTCGTCCCCTTCCCGTTGAGAATTCGAACCACGTTTATCTCCACCTGCTTACTATGCCTGTGGCCGGCGTGTCTACACTCCAGACAGGCAGGCAAGCAAGCAAAACGCGCGTTTGCTTGCTTCGTCTTCGTCGGACCGACGAGGGCCAAACCGGCCAAGCTTATCAGATGATGACGATGACGCTGGATGGACAAGCCAGGGCGCGCTGAATCCGCTGATGATGCCTGGGGTCTGAAGCCGACGTCGCAACAAACTTCACTCGCACTCGCGCACTAGTGTACTGCTTGGCGTTGGTCATCCTCGCGCGCGGCGACAAAAGCGAAGCTGACAGTGGGCTGAGGCCTTGTTTAGTTCCACGTGAGTTTTTTAGGAGAGATTGTTGTAAAGTCCCAGAAGACTTCGTTTTTATTTGGTAAATATTGTCCAATTGTGGCCCAACTAGGCTCAAAAGATTCGTCTCGTGATTTACAACAAAACTATGTAATTAGTTATTTTTTTTATTTATATTTAATACTCTTTACATGCGGCAACAAATTTGTGAGAGGAGAGAGATTGTAAAGTCCCAGAAGATTTCGTTTGTTTGTGGTAAATATTGTCCAATCGTGGCCCAACCAGGCTCAAAAGATTCGTCTCGTGATTTACAACCAAACTGTGCAATTAGTTATTTTTTTTTTATTTATATTTAATGCTCTTTATATGCGGATACAAATTGATGTGATGGAGAGAGAGAAAAAACTTGGAAGTTGGAGGGAAAGTTGGGTGGAACTAAACAAGGCCTGAGATCCAAACCAAACCCGCATCAATCCAAAGCATGTATATTTGAAAGTCAAATCCAAACCAAACTAGACCATGACTTCAATCATCCACACCAAACCAAACCACTTGTACGTTCAACCCATTAAAATACATTTCCAACCCACCAATTCACTGGCACCTCATGCTATTGTTTATATTTAGCCATAAGCAAAAAGAAAAAAACATACATAGATAGAGCAAAAACTCATTATTAACTCTATTATTGACAATCAAACCAAATCAAATTTAATTTTAATAGAGCTTCAAACCAAACCAAAATTTCAACAAATTTTTTTTAGCCTTTTTTTACTCCAAATCAATACAGCCCGAAAGCAAAACCAAATCAAAAACCGGGTTTAACCCAAACCATTGTCAGGTTTAGACAAAAGCCACCACCTTCCCATCCGACGGCTACCGCGCCTCCCATGCGACGCATTCATGTCGATCGCGTCTGCGCTCTAGTAGGCCTCTAGCGGTGGCGCTTGCGTCCCGGCCGTCGTGTACCGCGCCTCTGCCGCCTTCCGACTGCGTGAGTCTGTGTGTGAACTTTTCGGGCCTTCTTCATGTACAGTGCCTTCCGACTGCGTGCTGGTGAATATCTGGCTGCTGCCAGCTGTGTGCACAGTGCCCGGCTGGTTGTGTGTACAGTGCCAGGCTGAGAGGGAGAAGGAGCCGGCCGCCGACCAGACAAGCCAGACCAGCCCAGCCGAACAGGGCCAGGCGCGGCGCGGTGCATCCCTTGCTCCTTTCCGATGATGCGTTGCGTTGCGTTGCGTGGCCTGGTGCATGCACGCTTGCGGGTTCCGACGCGAGGTCCCTTTCGGGGGGGGCGCGGGGGCGAGGACCGCATGTGATGTGCCATCGGCGAGGCGGGGCCCGCGCACGTACTCCACCACTCCAGCGCCCATCGCCCATGTGACCTGTCCCTGCCTTAAACAAACGCCCAACCTTTCCGTGCCTTTCAGCGCGCTGTCTCCCTCCCTCCAGTCCCTTCTCGCTCGCACTCGCCGCACCGCACAACGAAAACGAATCGGTTGGGTAGGGATCAGATCACCCGTAATTTAAAAAAGAAAAAGATGCTCGTCCCTTCCCTCTCTGTTGTCCCTGAATTCCGCACGGTTTTCTTCCCTTTCTGTTTCACCTGAATTCCGCAGAGTTTTCTGTAATCCTACGACGACGTATCGAATTCCGCAGAGTTTTCTGTAGAGTTAACAGTAGAGTTTTTTTTATGTAGAGCAAGTACTAATGCAAAAACAAAAACAAAAAGGACGGATTTCGGTGATGATTGATCCTCGATATTCAGGCATCATTTGGGGACTTGAATTGAAGCATGCAATGTACACGAGCTGAGCTCGTAAAAAAGTGCTACACCATGAGCACAGCCACGGGAGCACTCTACTCTCTTCTTGCTGCGAAGTGCGAACTGGAGGGTATTTACACGCTACAGCGACAGCACGGAAACAACCAGAGAGAGAGAGAGAGAGAGAGAACGGGGGCAAAGGAAAAACACAAAAACGAGAAGGGAAAGGGAAAGGGAAAGCAACAGCAACTCTACTACTACTGCTGCTGCTGCTGCCCCTATACTTTCTTTTTTGCTTTTTTGGCTACGCGCACACGGAAGGCCACACGGAGCTTGCAGCACACAGCCGAGGCGCGCGATGCCGGAGCCCCCGAGCGAGCACCGCTCGCCGGGGGGCGGGGGAGGGGTCACCGGATCACCACTCGTACACCGGCGTCTCTTCTAGGGGCAGGGGCACGTTGGCGCGGCAGAGCGGGCAGGTGGCGCGCTCGTACCGGAGCCAGGTCTCGAGGCAGGCGCGGTGGAAGAGGTGGCCGCAGGGGAGGCGGTTCACCACGGCCTTGGCCTCGAACCCGGCCAGGCACACGCTGCAGTCGTCGCCGTCCACCTCCGCCGCGCCGCACGTCGTCGAGGTCGACACCAGCACCCCGTACAGCGCCGGCCGGAACGCCCGCAGGAACCGGTCCGACAGGCTGAGGCCGAGGCCGGAGCCCGACGGGACGAGGCTGTCCCCGGCGTCGTCCCCGCTGCCCCAGGGCTGAGGGGCCTGGAGGTCCAGGAACACCAGCGTCTTCCGCACCAGCCCCGCCAGCGCCGCGATCGAGATCACCGTGTTGTACACCAGGTACCCCAGCAGGCTGTCCCGCGGCTCCGGCATGCTCGAGATCCCCATCGCCGACGAGACGAGCTCGAGGAGGAGGGGAGGGGGTTAGATTTGGGTGGGGATTCCGACCCGTGGACCGGGTTGTAAATTTCCGATTGTTTCGGGGTGGCCGGCGCGAGGAGTGAGTACACAGCGAGGGGGAGGGGTGGCCTGCATTTATAGCTGCGGCTGGCTCTATCTTGTTCGGGTGGGCCGCTTGCCGCTGACGGCTGATGCCCCCACTCCTCGCGCTGCCGTTGGATCCGCGCCCGGCCGTCCGATCGGCGGGAGACATGCCACATGCGTAGGTTCGTGGCGGCCAATAATGCCCGCCGCTTTGGGCCCAATAATGTGCGTATGCATATGGTGTGGTTTGTGAGGCGTGGCGTGGCGCAGGGAATCCAGTTATTCAGGCCGATCCATCCAAACCGGTTTGTCGAGCTACTAGTACGAACGAAGAGTGAATCGTCACAAAGACACTGTACAAACGAAATGGACCTCGACCCGTCTTCACAAATCGCAACCTGTGTACTGTGTAGCAAGAAAAAACAAAGCCCAGACCAAAATTTGTACAGTTAGCAAGAAAAAACATAGGAGTACTTACGGAGCAGCCGAAACGTGGAAAAAAGTGGGCAGAATCTTGGACTCGGAGGTGCCAAACGCAGCACCGCTTTAGCGTCCAAGCAAGCAAGAGGATGACGATGACCGACCGCGGACATAGCACGCACGCAGACACGACGCGCGCACGTCCGCAGCCACCGAGGGGGGTCGCGATCGGGGCGGCACCAACTTGGTTGGAAGCGTCGCCGTCTCCCCGACGAACGTCCACTCAGACGCTACAGGCGCCGCGACTGGTGGGACTCTCCGCTCGGCTCGGTAGGCAGGCAGGCAGGGAGGGGCCCGGACGGCGACCCGTGCGTACGTGCTTGCGCGCCGAGCCGATCGCGGTGGCGAAACGAAACGCGTAAAAACCAACTGACGGGTTGAAGTAAAGCGTCTCACGTCGCGGCGAGAGTCGTCGTGGATACGGAGATGGGAAGGAATTTGCAATGGGCGCTGTCACGATCGGCGACGAGAAAAATTATTGGCAAGCGACCGGATCGGAACCGAGAGCAAGGACGGTTGGTTCGGTTAGCCTTGCTCCGCGGCCGCTACTACGTACCGTACGTGCGACCCAAGTGTTCCGGTTGCGTCTGAACTTGCTTGACCACCGCCGGCTTGACTTCATTTTGGGGGTCTCGCTCTCGCCTCGGGGAGACACCTCAGACAATCGTTCGCCGTTTGGAATATGCTCGCGAAAATAGTAGTAGGAGGAGGAGGAGGAGGAGTAGTAGTACCAGAAAAGTTCTGGTCAGAAAAGCGCAGCGACTGTCCCTCGAATTCGCAGCAGATGGACAGTAAAATCAGCATCCGTATCGCCTGCCGGAGATCACGACGAGATAATCACGTCCACCGCCGATGCTCTGCCCGGCGGCGAGGGGCCAGCGGTTCTGGCGCGGTCGGGGCTCGCCCCGGACAAGCGGGGACACGACCAAGCGCCGCGCGATTCCGTCAGGTATCCTGCCTCGTTAGCTGCCGGGCAGCGCGCGCGCGACGCCGACGCGAATCCCCGCTAGCCGCAGCCACCACCGCCCGGCGGGCACACGCACATGCGACGCGACTCAGGATGGCGGTGGGTCAAAACAAATCGACCCAAACACTGACCCGTGGTACCCATTATATTTAGATTGATTTTCGGGTTGGCCCAAACTAACGCAGCCTTGGCACTGGTGACCCAATGGGTCGAGGTTGACCCAAAGAGGATGGACACGTACATACGTTGGACACGCTCGTACGCTCGTCGTTCGCTGGCCGAAAAACTAAAATGCTGCACATGGCTCGCTCGCTGGCCATGTTAGCTTCTTCCAAGAAGCTGTCTCAGTAGCTCTTACAAATGAACAAATCACTCGCAGAATAAGCACATCATTATTGTTCCAAAGTATAAGGAATCCAACAAATCACTTGCAGAATAAACACATCACTTGAATGTCGTCATGCAGTTTACAACACCATGAAGAAGGGCTGTGGTGTTAAGGTGGTGCAGAGTTCATACAGTTTCAGTCAGCAAATTACCCAAGTTCACTATCCAGAGTTTTTAGAGTTTGACTACATGTAGATGTAGATCAGTAAACAAAGACAGCTTCCAGTACTGAATGAATAACCTTCTCTATGATCATTCCCAATGTCCAGATTTGCCGAAGTTTTGTAGACCTGTAACAACTTGCATTTAGATGAAAAATTAAAATCAGCTTCTAGTATTTTGGACTAGAAAAAGAGACAATTAGAAGATGAAAAATAGATGACATTTATTAAACGGCAGCATGCACACAATTAAGAAGATGAAAATATGCTACAGTTCAAATAAATTTTATAATAGAAATTTGTAACACACAAATCTCATTGAGTACACGTCATGTTGGAGTATTATAGTTCTCACCTTGAATGCAAATGTACCTATTATTCCCAAGAAGTAAGGTCAGATGTTGTCTGATCACTCCCAATGTCAGAATTTTTTAAATTCTTATAAATCTGTAACATCAAGAGAATTAAAAAGATCAAAACTTTTAATAACTAGAGAATTAAGAAAGTATCCATGCATATCCACAAATTGCAGACCAGAATACTAACCGGTGGTGCTACCACTTGAAGAAAAGCTTATCTGGAGAGACAGTCCGCATACAGTCCTGAAGGCAAATCAGTGCTTCAACCGTATCAGTGCTTAGTCTGCTTTGAAAATCACTAACCACTCGCTCACCAGTGCTGAATGCTGACTCAGATGGTACAATCGTCACTGGTGTTGATAACACATCACAGGCCATACGAGCAAGGACTGGATATGTTGCAGAATTTGATTTCCACCAACCCAAGATATCAAAATCTTCAACTCTAGGAATTGTAGCTTCACCCAGCTATGCACTGAGCTCATTATGACCTCTACTAGTGGAGTTCTCGCTGAAGGAGAACCACTAGAGAACCTTTCCTCAATTTCTGGAGGTGTAGCCACGGGAGAACTATCCATAGTGTGTACAACCTACAAAAAGTTGATTTATATGATAGCAGAAACATGAAAATAGATAAGAAAATAAATAAACAAATAAAAACTAGGTGATATTGATTACCATGAGCTCAAGTAATATTGCAGCTATCACATAAGCAATTAACTTATTATTTCAGCTAAACTAATTTTAAGAGAACATCGTGCTAGCAGTAATAATAATGAATGTCCGTTTTAGTTTAGAAAATAGGGTGCTAGCAGTAATAATAGTGAATGTTCGTTTTAGTTTAGAAAATAGGATCCTCTATACTGTTTCAGATTTAAAAGACTACATTTGTCAGAAAAAAGAGATATGTTGGCCTGACGGACTAGCTCATACTGGCAATTGTTACTACTAGCTTGTAATATATATATTTAGTCCCTAAGAATCAATCAGAGACTGTGACAGTGATGCCAATTAGCTACTATACTCCATTCCGATGCACCTACCAGCTGATTCCAAATGTCTCTTTCCAAAACAAAACAATAACATAACAAGAAGCTTCAGGGGTGGCTATTACCAGTTAAAAATTCGTTTTTTCCTCTACAGGGCATGACGAGCAAATCCCAGTCATGTGCTATCCTATCAAGAATAGCATGAACAAGAGAGCTACTGGGTACATGTGCTCAGGATTATCCCCACATCTCTCCGAGAGACTCAAAGGCATATTACTTGGAAATCCGATCTACTACCAAGAAAAAAACACCTTGCACATACAGAGATCTGAGGGAGAGGAACCTAACTCACCTTGGTCACATTGAGCACAGGGCGCAGCAGCGCACCGGAGAGTTGTGGCTGTTGCAAGATGCTGTCGCCGACGCGTGAGGTAGAGATATAATCGAGAGATCGATCCGGAGGAGGGCTGTTGATGGAAGATCTAGGGAGTGGCGCGGGTGAAGTGGACCTGATGCGGACAAGCGGTGGTGGGGCGGCGAGAGATGGACGACGCGAGGCCTGGGGCAGCGGCGGCGGTCGGGCGGTGCGGTGGCCCCCGGGCTGGGAGACTCGGGGAGCATGGTGGCTTGGGTTGGGTAACCCACCAAGCGTAACCTGTTTAACACCAAAAATTAGTGGGTTGACCCAACGGGTAATAACACCAGATTTTTAGCTTTTGGGTTATGGGTCAATGGGTCAACCCATTAAAACCTGCATCCTGAGACGCGACCGAAGCGCAGAGAGCGATCAGCGCGCGACGCGCCACGCGGCCAACGGACGAACCCGCGTGGCGGTGTGAAACGGGACGGCGGCAGGCGAGCGGTGGCCGGCCGGTGGCCCCCGCTGGCTGGATTAGTGGATTAGTTTAGTGAGGTGGATTAGATTAGATTAAGGACGACGGATGGATTGGGTGATGCTTCTGGCGACTAATGACTTTGGTTAAGCGAACTACTAGGGAGATTTGGCCGGCGATCTCGACCCCCGTGTGGTGGAGTGGACGACCGGTGCGCGCGGTGATGTCAACGTGGGCGGTGCTCGTCCACGCAGCACACCTGGAAGAACCCGATGACGACCAACGACGGAGCCTGCTACCAGACTGCTCCGCTTTCTACCCAACTTGCTGGGTCCTTTGTGCACCCGTGGCTCTTCGTCCCTGCCTGTGATGGGCGAGCAGTGTGTGGCTAGTCTACTCCACTGCTTCGGCACACTCGAGAGCGGTCTAGATGCTGCGATCTTCTTCGGAAAAGAAAGATAGAAAATGGAACCTCTCCCGTTCAATTAAGGAAACAGAGATGTGGTCTATATACATGGAAAAAACGCAAGACGCAACCGTGGATCGCCAACTCAGCGATACAAGTAGAGCACGATGTGTGTTGTGAATGGTGATAAACCAAAAGGACACGATGCGTCCTACTGAGTTTAAATTTTGGGTATATCTTTTCATTTTATGCAAATACTAATTTCGATGCCAAACGGTTAAAGCATAATGTGTGCGTCAAGCTCAAATCTTGGTGCCTCGTTTCCTTATTCCGCGTTGAACATTTGCTAATTTGAAACAGATGTTTTTTTTGGCTAATAAAGCATAAAAATACTTGCTTGTCAGTGAAAACATATAAAAATTACTTTTCCCAATTAATACATCCCTCCCAATTTTTCTACTAATACCTTTTAAAAAAAGTATAACAAAACTTGAACGTTATGAGTTTTATACTTTAATAGACATGTTAACGCTAAAATGTAAATATGACACGTCAAGAACTTTCCCAATACGACATCCTAAAGTTTCATCCTCCATGTTTCCTCTCATCCTTCGCATCATTTCCGAACATCTAAATCAACACCTTTTGACGCTAAAATGTAAAAGTATGACGCATAAGACAATATTAACTTAGATCTTTTCCAACACGATAGTCCAGATGGGATCATGGGAGTTTCATCCTCCACGTCATTCCTCTCATTCTTCACGTCATTACCGAGCATTTAACTCAATAGCATTTGATGCTAAAGTGTAAAAGTGTAACACGCAAAGCATTGTTAACTTAGAGCTTTCTCAACACGGATCATGGGAGTTTCATCCTCCACTTCTTTCCTCTCATACTCATGTTATTTCCGAGCATCTAACTCATCACAATTTGATGTTAAAGTGTTAAAGTATGACACGTAAAACAATGTTTAGTTAGAGGTTTTCCAACATGACAACCTAGATAGGACAATAGAAGTTCCATCTTCCACGTCCTTCCTCTCATCATCTACGTCATTTCCATGCATCCATATCAACACCTTTTAATACTAAAGTTAATACTAAAGTGTAAAAATATGACGCGTATAGCAGTGTTAACTTAGAGGTTCCCATCACGATAACTTAGATGGGATCATGGGAGTTTCATCCTCCATGTCCTTGCTCTCACCCTTTATGTCATTTATGAGCATCTAAATCTATAATTTTTTATGCTTAAGCATAAAAGTATGACACGTAAAGCAGTGTTAACTTAGAGTTTTCCAACACGACAGCCTAGATGGGATCATTAGAGTTTTATCCTCCACATCCTTTCTCTTATCCTTCACGTCATTTTTGAGCATCTAGATCAACACCATTTGATGCTAGAGCGCAAAAAGCGTGATGCGTAAAATAGTGTTAATTTAGAGCTTTTCCAACACGGATCGTGGGTGTTTCATCCTCGGTGTCTTTCCTTTCATCGTTCACGTCATTTCCAAGCATCCAAATCAATATCATTTGACGCTAAAGTGGAAAAGTTTGATGTGTAAAGTTGTGTTCACTTAGAGCATTCTCAACACGACAGCCTAGATAGGACTATGGGAATTTCATCCTCCACATCCTTTCTCATATCATCCACATCATTTTGAATCATCCAAATAAACACATTTTGACGCTAAAGTGTAAAAGTATGACGTGTAAAAGAGTGTTAACTTAGAGCTTCCCAACACGACAGGCTAGATGGGATCATGGAAGTTTCATACTCCACGTCATTCCTCCCATCATTCACATCATTGCCGAGCATCTATCAAAGATGGGAGTTCCATCCTCCACATCAATCATCTCACCCATCACTTCATTTTTTAGCATCTAAATCAATAGCATTTGATGCTAAAGTGTAGAAGTATGACGCTAAAGCGGTGTTAACTTAGAGCTTTCCCAACATGGATCATGGGAGTTTGATCCTCCACATCCTCTCTCTAATCGTTCACGCTATTTTAGAGCATCTAAATCAACACCATTTGATGCTAAACTCTAAAAAATGACGCGTAAAGCAATGTTAACTTATGGTTTTCTCAACACAACAGCCTATGGAACTATATGGGGGGAGTTTCATCCTCCACGCCCTTCCTCTCATCCTCCACATCACTTCCGAGCATCCAAATGAACACCTATAATGCTAAAGGGTAAAAGTATGACGTGTAAAATGATGTTGACTTAGAGCTTGACAACCTAGATGGGATCATGGGAGTTTCATCCTCCACGTCCCTCCTCTTACCCTTCACATTTTTGAGTATTTAAATCTACACCATTTGATGCTAAAGTGTAGAGGAATGACATGTAAAGCATTGTTCATTTAGGGTTTTGTCAACGCGACAACCGAGATAGGACTATGAAAGTTTCATCATCATCCATATCCTTCTTCTCAGCTTTCACATCATGTCCAAGCATCCAAATCGATATAGATGGTGGTTTCGTGAAGGATCATAGTGTCACCCATAGGTACCAACGCCTCATCAAAATCAAAACCTTGAACTTTCATTCTAGCATTTATTGTAGAACAAGACATCCTTAGAGTTTCATTTGATACAAATTTGACGTTTCAGAATAGAAGGACAATGGAGGAATCGAAATAAAGCAAAACTTGTTTGTGATGTGGGATTAATTGTCTTGACCACTGTATATATCCGTGGAATGTTGTGTTTTATTGACAACATCACTTTTGGGTGGAAGCGTCAGGAATCTTTTATTTATTCTATACTTTTTACACTTTTATGACTAAAGCATAGAAACATTCTTACTCTAGCCAATAGTTCTGCCTAAAACATGATGCACGCAGTAGAATTCAAATGCTGGTGCTATGTTTTCGCTTTATACCAAAGTATTTTCAATGCTAAAGCATGTTGCATGTATCAAAGTTCTGCATTGATTTTATTCAATACTCTGTCAAAGTATAATGGATTAGGTAGAGTTTAAATCTTGGTAATATATACGTGTCTTTTTTCTATACATTTCTCAATGCTAAAGCCAGAAGACATGCTGCGTGTCTGTTGAAACTTTATTGCAAAAAATAGATATTGCACGGTGCTAGCGGAGAGAAAATATAGCCGTTGATTATGCAAATAAGCTGTGTAGATATGTGAAACAAAGCTAAATCTTGGTACAATGTCTTCACTTTTTTAAGTTCTTTCAGATCTAGATGCATACATTTATTAAAGTTTTTTATGCTAAAGTGCCCGTTTCATATTACACAAGTTTGAAAGCTTAGCAACAAAACACGAGTACCCCCTCCGTCTAGAAAAAAAACACTATTTGTTGACTTTCAAATGGTACGTTTTTTCCATTTGCCTTATTTAAAAATTTGTACATACTATAAAATAAATAAATTATTACTAAAATATTTATAATAATAAAATAAATCATAATAAGATACATGATATTTATAAAATCTTGAATAAAATTTCATGATAAAATAAGTCATAACAAGATATATAATTTTTATAAAAAATTTTAAATAAAATAAATGGCAAACACGATTTCTAAAGGTCTTATAATTACGGTTTTTTTTTTTTTTGAGAAGAAGAGAGTATGTTCGTCTGCCCCTTTAAAGAAGAAAAAAATCAGAAGTAGCTCTATATCTTAAACTCTTAGTTACCCTTGGATTGATTATGCAAGTTGTACGATTCGAAGAACAATGTCGAGGCGGACCAAATTAGAACAATTAAGCAGTCCATTCGTATATCGCCATCATCATATACCACGAATGAAGACGCATCGAATGCCCCCAGCTCATGTGGCCGCCCTGTAAACTAACACAAATACTACGTAGAATCTAGATTGTTCCACTGCCTTCGACGCTAAAGGATGCAATGTAACGGAGCGGCACACGTGTACACGTATGTGTGTGCCTAACTGCCTAATGCCTACAGGGTAGTAGAGCTGTATAGGCTGTACATACTCTGCGGGTCCGAGGGCGATAGATAGTCAAAAGGGATTCCGTGAACCCGACGGAAGCATGCATCGTATGTGACAAAAAAATGAGCACCGGCCACCACCGGGCCCGCGACGGCACGGATTACGCGTGGGCCCGCCGGCACGGGCAAGCGGCGGCGTTGCTTTCCTGCGCCGCCCGAGCGGTTCGGTGCACCCAGCGCCAGAACAGGGACCGTGACGGTCCGGCCCTCCCGGCCTCGCCTCGGGCCAGGGTCACGTGGCCGCGTCGGGGTGCCACACGGTCCGGCCCTCCCGGCCTCGCCTCGGGCCAGGGTCACGTGGCCGCGTCGGGGTGCCGTGCGAAATGGACGTGGACCGGCCCGGGGTGGTGCGTGTTCTTGTCCCGTCCCGAGCTGTGTACCTGCGCGCACCACGCCCACCGCTCGTGTCCCCCAGGGCTGCTGTATTGCCACCGCTCGCGCACCGTCAAACGTGGTGGCGGCCCACCGCTGGTCCGAGTCGAGCGGGGAGGATCCGTCGCGTCCAAGGAAGGCAGGCTCCCTCTGGGCCCGCGTCGCCCTGCGTGCTCTCGCGACCGAACGGAGCCCAACGGAGGCCCGGTACGTGGGCTTTGCGGGCCGAGTGATTTTCCTTCTCATCTTGTTTCCACTAGCGACTAGCAAGCGAGCGGCTAGGGGAAGGGAGAAAACGCTTGGTCGACGTCGACCCGGACCGGACGGGAGGATATCCGCCGGGGCCCCGCGGTGGCCGGTGTAGGAAGGAGGCAAGGAGCTCACTGCCCACGCCGCCTCGGCGGTGGCTTCTCCGGCCAAGGCAGCCTTCCCCTGTAAGCTCTCCCTCAGATCTCTGGATCCTCTTCTTTCCCCGTTACCGCGCCCTAGGCTATGCATCAGCGTCAGCTGGTTATCGCGCGGTATCTCTTCAGTTCCATTCGTGAAATCCTGCGTTCTGACGCCGTGCTGGGTGAGGTCAGGTGTCGTGAGCCAGGTTTAGATGCTCTTGTCATGTGCTGAGTGAGACCTGGAGGGACTGCAGACTGCTGTAACTTACCAAACGTCGAATTGGCGATGTGTTGGTGATTGGTGGTATATATATGCGGGATTTCTAGTTAGTTCCGCTTAGGCAATTGTGGCTGCCGCTTTACACTGCCATTTTCAGTATCATGTTTAGCTTGGGAATGGAACCTCGAAGGTGCTGCTCTCAGGCAAAGTTGGAGAGGGACAATAAGTTTTGTGGGGAAAAAAAATTGATTTGGTTTGGGTGCTTGTGTTTTTTTCCATTTTCTGTAGGAATGTCAGTCCTGTTGTGTCTAGTGTCTAGAATTTTTTTTTTGAGAGTTCAAGGGCGGACGCCCCAGCATTCCATTAGTAGTGTCTAGAATTCATAGGTTCTTAATTGAATAAATGCATGCTGTCTTGAGTTCAACGATATGGCATAATGGCTTTCACGTAGTAATCAGAACAGATGATTTGGAAGTTTTCCTATGGTGGGAAAAACACGGCCAGAGTATTATATATAGAAAAACTTAGATGAGGCCAGTACAACTGATCTGGTTCACAGCTGTAGTATAACAATGTTACGTGCTTTACTTGTTGGCAAATTTTTCATCTACAGGCTGTTCCTGTTTTGGAATGCTATGAATTCCAAGTTGTTTAATCTTCACTCTTCAGAACTGCACATTTACACTACCTACTAACTCACTGAAGTTGTCAGTTGTACGGTACTACTTTAGTTGTAAACAGGCATATAGTTGCAGTCACTGCGTTTCATTTTTCTTAGATGACAATTGACACCTACGAAGAGTACTCCACCTACAAAACGTGTGTACTCAGACTTTTAGAACTTCGACTAAAATTTTGGAAGTGTTTAGATTCACACAAAGTTGTGTTATATTTATCATGAAAAGTACTTTTGTATTGCTAAGTTGTTACAAATTTTACTGTCAAATACTAGCAGCTGGAAAAGTAACAGGCAGAGATTCATGTTGGAGACCCTGTTGATGCCCAAAATGACACATGAAAGATGAGGTGGTTCCTTTGAAAGGAATATTGAAGGCTGAAGCATATTTACTTTAAACAGCAGTATCAAAGAAAACTCACAGATACTTATGTACAGAATGGCCAAACCCGAACATTGTTATATGCTTGTGGGGGGTGAGGGTTTAGCTACAAGTAACCATCTATCAATCTATATTCACTCAGTAAAGATAAAACTTCTTGCAGAAAAATAACTTCTTTTATTTCTCCTTTTGCTAAGTGTCTCAAGTGATTGCATTGTTGATTCCATTTGTGAAGTGGCTCCCGTATCTCCCTGAGCATGTATTCATATCTTTGTATGGTTGGTTGCCTTGTCGTTGTAATCCTTATCTTTGTGCAGGGTTTTACAGGTTTGTGTTGGTGGAATGTGTTTGCAATGGAGATTGAAGAACACATGGCTTCACTTTCAGGAGAGAATCCCATCACAAGGCTCCCACCAGATATCATTGAGGGGATACTTCTCAGGCTTCCCATAAGCTCTCTACTGAGGCTACGTCGAGTCTGCAAGCAATGGTGGGACATTATCAATGTCCCTCGCTTCATCAAAGAGCATGCCTATCGTGCATCCAAGCACCTCCTCCTTTACTTGCCTAAATTGAGTACATCTGCATCCTTCCATACCAAGACTGCCAAATCATGCCATGCAACGGTCATTGATGAAAATTGGTCTCCATCAACATGGGCTTCATCACACATGGACCCTGATGATCACCTCTTTGCATCATGCAACGGCTTGCTTTGCTTCTACAAGATATGCACACTGAAGATATCTAACCCTGCAACAGGTCAATGCCTGCATCTCTTGAAACCTGATGGGATATTGTTGCACGACTTCCACTATCTATACAGCTTTGGATTTCACCCGATTACTGGAGAATACAAGCTTGTCCACTTCCTTCGTGAGCCCAAGCGCTACAGATCAGGACAGCCTTTCCATTTTGACACCATTCAAGTGTACACCCTTGGTGAAGATAAATGGAGAGCTATCAAAGCTCCTATACCATGCTGCATGGTGCATCTTGGAGTTGTAAATGTGGATGGAGCGATGTATTGGCTAACAGAAGATGAAGGAACAAGCTGTGGCATGGCAGTCGTATCGTTTGATCTCAAGGAAGAAATGTTCGCATTGATTCAACTTCCAGCATTGGAAGTGAAAGAGACAGCCTCTTGTGCCACACCCAAAGTCGCTTGCTATATGACTGAGGTAGATGACAAGGTGTGTGTAGTGACTATGTCATACCAAAGCCATGCACCGAGGTGGCGCCGATACAATGCAGAGCTTTCAGGTAGGACTGACATTTGGGCTCTTGAACGTGACAAGTGGTTCCTGAAATATAGCATCCAATCACCATCTTTATCCCGGTATGTTCCTCAGCCATGTTTCATCCACAGGGAGAAGATCATACTGCAGGACCGTGACAGTAATGTGTGGTACCATGATTTGCGAGGCAAGACTGTGCAGGTTGAGCATGGACAGGAGGTGAAGCTTTTGCACCTTGATGACTACAGATTCTATGAGACGCAGTCCTATTTCTACAAGGAGACACTTGCTCCCTTGAACATTTATGCCAGAGCAGCCATTGTTTGTGCACCGCCTAGGCCTCTTGCTCCTTCAGTTGCTTCAAATTAGTTTCTACGAGGCTCCTGCACTCTGAAGTTTTGGCAGCAAGTACTGACGAATGGTTTGATATGGAGACTGGGTAATGGGGTTCACACATGTATGGAATGATCCCTGGTTTTGTAGAGGGGGGAATCGCCATCCACACCCAGGGGTGCAAATATCATGAACTGAGTAATTGAGATGGTTGACCCATGCAGAGGCAATTGGAACGAGGCACTAAAGATGTGAATGAATCTTATTAATCTCACATGGAGATGGATGGTGTAGCAACCTGGTACTATGGGGTCTTTTGTTGATGAAATCAGCCCTAGTTCAGGAGGAGTTTGAAAGAACAAGGAAAAGCGAGTATGTAGCTCATTCATCTTCACAGGAGGCTTTGATCGATAAGGATTCAAGAGTGTTGGAAGAAGATTTGGATCATGAGTTGCCCAGGGTCCGGGGAAGATCAAAGATTTTCCTGTGTACATTTGAGTCTGCCATTACGATTAACACTGAAGAAAAGAGGGATGGAGTTGGACACAAAATGTGTTGTCTGCTTGAGATGGAACGGAAAGCTCAGGTCGCAATGGCTGTAGAGAAGGTGAGAGGAGGGAAGCAAACGACAGCTTACATTGTGATGAAGCAGGCAGATGAGTTCCCTCCTCTCTCTCTAAAAAAAGGTTTGTCGTACTGATTTAGTGAGCAACTGGTAGTCTGTAACTTAGGAAGATTGTCACGCTTGAATCCTGATACAAAATTTGTGGTGTAATTTTCACAGTAGTAGTATTGTTCACACCTGTCGAAGGTTCAGCTCTTTTTGGGTGCTACAGCAATTTTTGTTTTTCTGCTTTTAACGTACATTTTTTGGTTAAGTTTTCTGGACTGAGAAACAAAAAGTTACACCTACTCCAGAATATAGTCGCAGTCAAAGGTAGAAGCAGAACAGGAACAGCAGAAGCTCGCAGCCAAAACGCAATGCCAAGAAGTGGGTGATGGATGAATTGAGGTAAAAATAGGACCACGCAGTTGGGCTAGTTGGGCCTCACTGGGCCTCTGTGTTCGATAACCTTTTTACCCTTCTTCTCGGAGGCTTTTACCTGTATTATAAAAGATGGTCTTTACCTACGTACCACTAAAAAGTTCGACCGCACCTATGTGCCATTCACCTAAACTTTTTGTCGCCCAAGCCATTCCGTCCAGTTTTACCTCTAACGGTGTCAAACTATAGCGAGAAAAGTCTAAAATGCCCTCATTTATTTTATCCTTTTTCTTTTAATCTTTTTTTTCTTTCTCCCTTATTTTATTTTTCCCCCTCTCCTCTGTCCGATCGGCTGGTCGGCTGGTCAGCTTCTGCACAGGTCCGCTTGCCTCCATGCCCGCGTGTCCGATCAAGGGGCAAGACGAAGCCGCCGCCGCCGCCGACTTTGCACCATCGCTGTCCCTCGCCTTCCTGCACCTCCTCTTCTCCTCCAAATAACGCCAGACATGCTGCAGCTCGGCACTTCTGCTCCCGCTCTACGTGCATCCATGGTTGAGACAACGACCGTCCGGGAGGAGCACAAGCCGTCGAAGTCATTGTCGTTGCCGAAGCAATTTGTGCAGCTCGGGGCGTGCCTTCGGCCGTGGTCGCAATGCCTTCGCGAGGTGGCGCTGGGCGCAGTGCGGTTAATGCGAGCTGCTGGCTCGCGGCACCGCAGCGTACCAGCGTCGGGTGGCTGAAGCGCGCCGCCAAACCCTGCGTGTCGGCGCAGCTCACTATGAACCGTCTTTGTGGACATGCTCAAGGCTGGCCAGGGCTCGGCGACCGCGCCCGCTATTCTTTACATGCGATCTTGTGAGCTCGCCGCCAAGGACTTCATTGCGGTCGAGGTGTCCGGCGGGTGGCGCCGCCATGCCACGACCGGTGCTAGAGCTGGAGCTCGCTCAGGTAGGGAGGACGCGAACAACCGGTGGGCGCGGCGCGCGGCGTCCGCAGAAGCCTCACCGGCAGCTCGGCTAGGCCATGCGCTCCCTCGACCGCATCTTCGCTTTCTTTGCACCGAGCGACAACGCGACCGGCCGCTGGCGGGCTCCCGCCCGCCACCGTGGACCCTCGCGTGGGAGTCTGGTTGCCGTCTTGGCGCGTGCTATGGCCATCGCTGCGTGGCCGTCCCCATTCCGCCCGGCTTAGGTCGTCGGGGGTGGCCCGCCAGAACCCGGTAGCGCGCCCTGCGCATCGCGACGCCACCCGACCAGGTCCTGCAGATTGCTGTTCGGCACGGCCGCTGCCACCTCGCTGGCTGGCCCCAGCACCACCGCTTCTTGCCGCACAACACGATGCGCGCTCCACGCGTGCCTGTGCCCAACCCCGTCACGCATCCAGCGTGCAAACGCCACCCGCTCGCTTCTGCGCCGCCGCCCTTCACCATGCGCGCTCACGCCAATGCTAAGCTCGTCTCTCCGCGCGGCCTCGCACGAGCCGCCGCCGCCATCGCTTCAAGGGGCGTTGCGCAGCTTCGGCGTCTTGCATACGGCACCGGCGCCAGCGCCGCCACCGGCCAACTTCGCGGGCGCGCCCCGGCAGTGCGTGCGGGCCGATGGCACGCGGTAGCCGGGCGGGCACTTGCCTCGGCGAAGGGTGCGCAAGCGCGGGTACTGTAGGCGCTGGTGCGGCCCCCACCAACAAAAGGCGCTCGCGCCAGCGGGCGACCTCCTCCTGGGCGGCGTGCGCCAGAGCACTCCCTGCCTTGGGAGATGGAGAGAGAAAGCGATTGTGTCAGAGAGAACGCGCGAGAGGATAGGGACGAGAGAAGGGCATTTTGGACGTTTTCTTTGGTCGGTCCCACACGTCAAGGCTTGCAAACGGCGAAAGAGTGACGGAAGGCGAACGGAATGGCTTGGACGACAAAAGAGTTTAGGTGAATGGCACGTAGATGCGGTCGAACTTTTTAGTGGCACACAGGTAAAGACCATCTTTTATAATGGCATACAGGTAAAAGGCTCTTCTTCTCGAATCCACACAGGAGCAGCAGAAATTCATCGAATCAACCCGCGAACCGTGTGTCTGGCTGGGAGATGATGTTCTCTCGGCTCTCGCCATGGCGGCGGTTGCAGGTCTGAGCCGATTGCGTCGGTGAGTGAGCCCCCTGCGTTTTCCTCTTTTGCTCGTCGAATCCGTGTATCCCTCGCGACGCTCTTCTCGCATTCTTCTGCCCGAACCGTGATGGCACCTGCCGGCTAGGGTTTCTGTTTTGAGTTCGTTAGGTTAGGGTTTGGGGCACGAGACGGGAGCATGCGTGTTCTTGTTTGGCTTGAAGTTGATGCGTCTGGGACATGTGTAGATACCTAGTAGGGTACTCTGGTTTGTCTGTGGAATGGTTTCTTTTCGGTTGGGCGTTTAAGGAATAGTTGATTTATGAAGCTTTCTCGTACATTGAAGAGAAACCCGGATATGGAGCCTGGCTTGGCTCAAGGAGATACCTCTTTCCATCTTGGGGGCGCGGAAGGTGTGGCCACCGATGCTGTCGCGCCGGAGGATGAGTATAGGCGGCGGGAGGAAGAAGGGCAGAAGCGAGAGGATGAGAAAGGGCGCTCTCCTTTTCTATTTGGTGGCGTTTGGGAAGTGGGAAATAAGGGGTGGGTATGGGATATGAGGAGATATTTAAACCCAAACCCATGTTTGAGTAGTAGGAAAGGGATACACTGTAGTACTGGGAAAGGGAAATCAGATGGGTTATTTTATCCCATCGAGGAGGGTGGGTTACGCTGGGAAACAACGGCGGTGCTGATGGTTGACAAGAGCGGCGGCGTGAAGGAAGATACCCGTCCGTGGGCTGCTGCCATGGATCCGTCGCCCGCCTTTTGCATGTCGTCGAGCCGCTTGCCTCGCCCGTCGACCCGGCCAAGCCTCGCCTCGACGACAAACAACGGCAGCCGCTCGCCTCGCCGCGGGCTGCTGCTGAGCAGCAGGCGAGCAGCGCCAGCCAATAGCTTGTCGGCCTCGTGGCTGCGATGCCGGGAGTCCCGGCCAGCGCCGCCCGTCCGTCTTCCGCCGGAGCCTGCCGCTCACCTCGCACACCGTGGAGCTGCCGTCCTTGCATGTGCTGCTGCCCACGCTTGTTGTCGAGTTTGCCGCATGCCGCTTGCGGAGCCATCCTCACCGTACCCTCACATGCTCTGGTTGCCGCTTGCCGGAGCCACCGACGAATACAAGTCAACGGCTCAACGCCTTGCATCCCTCTCTTTTGCGGAAGTGTTGGGGCAAGAGCATGGGGATGAGAATGAGATAAGGCTGGTGGTTGGCTCCTTACCGAACGGATGAGGATGAATGAGGAGGACGTACTGTGTGCTGTTTATTTTTTTATTACAAATATTGTGGGACCCACCTAATAACCCATACCCAAACTCTGCTACGGCCAAACAATAGATTGGGCTTTGAGTCTCATATGTCTAACCCAAACCCAGCCTATCATAACCCAGTATATTTCCCTAACCCAAACCCTCCAGCTATCCAAACGCCACCTTTGTTTTTTCTTTCTGTGTTGACTTGGTTTTTTTTTTTTTTGATCTTTTGGTTTCTGTGGTTTTACCCCAAACCTGTCCAGTAGTTCCCGAACAAGGGATTTGTGGATACTGGATATCATAACCCAAGGCCCTTTCCAGCCACGCGCCCCCCCCAAACACCACCACCCCCCCCCCCAAAACCACCCCATAACCCATATTTTTCCCTATCACTTTCCCAGCGCACATCCGAAAACCACAATGGTGCGAGGACTTTTGAACCTATACGCCTCACTTGGCTGAGGACCCCTCTGCAGCTATACTAGTTCTTACTATAGGCATAATCACATAGGCACCCAGGCCTGGTTAGTAGTTACATGTTTGATCTGCAGCCTCCGTTCTCCATGCTTTTCTGGCAGACTGCCACTACTATGCACTTTGGACCTCCCTCGGCATCAAGATGGACAACATGTCCATCCACCGGTCGCTTTGCCCCCTTGTATTATATGCGGCTTGGCACCCTTGCGCCAGAGTCTGGGCAAGCACCCAGGGTCGCCGAGCCCTGGGCCTTTTAATGCATGGAGAATATTTTGGTACTTAAGAGAGAATTACAATTTGAAGTAGTCAAACTTTTAGACCCTGTGATTCTTCCTTCTCATTGTTTGATAGATGTTAGACAATAATAATGGAAATGAGTGTAAATTACTAGGATGGTACCTTTTGTGCTAGTATGATAATTAATCTGAAAATAATCTCTGCAGTATTTTTTGTCTGTATGGCTCACTCATTATTTGTCTTGGGTTCTCATTTGGTAATTTCTGTGCAGTATCTTATAATCTGATATAGTGTTTCTCTGGGCAGAAACCTTTCCAGAAGGACTTGGTAGCACTGCTGCATCCGCAGGCCTACCAGATTGGTTCCTATGGATTTTGAGGAAACCAAATCAAAGAAGAAGAAAGAGGAGGAATGCATCATAACCTGCCTTCCACGTGACCTCATTGAGCGGATATTTTTTAGGCTTTCAGTGAGCACTTTGTTGAGATGCATTGAAGTCTGCAAGCAGTGGCACAAAGTCATCCGAGACCCCCAATTCGTCACAGCACACCTTGAGGAAGCTCCCCGTGTTGTGCGCTCCTATTCTTCCCTCAAGAGTCGGTTCAGGGCAAGCCCTACCCTAGTGATGCTATCGTCTTTGATGAAGGCTGGTCACAGTCAACAGTGGCTGTGCCAGTGATTGGGCCTGATGATTTTCTTTGTGGCTCATGCAATGGGCTTCTTTGCTTATACACAAAGGCATCAACCGTCAAGATTGCTAACCTTGCAACCGGTGAATGCCTGCATCTTGACAAACCTATAAAAAAATTGAAAGGTGATCACTTCTCTTTCTACCGTTTTGGATTTCATCCTGTCACAAAAGAGTACAAAGTTATACACTTTGTTGGTGAGCATCAAAACGATTCAAAAGGCACCTTTAATATCATTCAAATTTACACGCTTGGGAGTGACAAATGGAAAGATGTTAGAAGTTCTGAAGATCTAAGCTTAAGCTGTGTGAAAAACTCTGGTGTAGTGAATGTTGATGGAGCAATGTTTTGGCTAACTGAAGACGCTGGAGCTAGCTGGAAGCATGTAGTTATAACCTTTGATCTATGTGAAGAAAATTTTGCACGGATACATCTGCCAGATTCTGAAATTGGGGGTTGTCGTCGGTACTGGATCACAGAGATAAATGGGAAGGTATGTATAGCGACTGCCGAAGTCCACCAGCACCGGCCCAGAATGCTTGCTGGTAAGCTGCAGATTTGGACATTGTGTAGCAAAGTAGAGTCAAGGTGGAGCCAGATGTACAGCGTTCCATACACTCATAGTTACCTTCCAGGTCCACATTTTGTTCACTGGGATAAGATCATGATGCAGTCTTTCTTAGGTGATCTATGTTCGTATGAGTTGTTTGGTGAGGGCTATGAGACTAAGTTGAGCAAAAGGGTGAACCTGCTGAATTTCAGCCCCCACAAACCAGATAACGTGCAATCCTTTATATGTGTGAAGTCACTTGTAAGATTAGATGCATACAAGAAGGTTGGTATCATGCATGGATCAAAACAGCAGGGTGGCTGGGGATTGAAGAAATGGGAGGCGTGGGAACGTGACATTTGCAGTGTAGAGAATATGTGGAAAAATGTCTATGAGGTGGAGCAGAACTCATTGGTAAGTTGCCTAAAGTATCATTTGCCTTGATCGCTATTGATTGTTATTTATTATTTACTGGTTGCTAAATTCTCTGTAGGAAACTCCGCAACTTCTGGCCATGGTAGCCAAGGACTTATTGAAGAGTCTGCCAGATGAGGTGACTCGGCGGCGAATAACAATGGAAATCGATCAGGCGTTGCAGCATTTGCCAGATTGTTCAGATAAGGTAAATCTGTTGTGGAATCAAACTAGCACATTTCCTTCTTTTCTGTTAAATAATGGTTAATAACCAATGGAGAGCAAGACTATTATAACCAATTATAACCAACATGTTTCCGGAGAGTCCAGCATCGAAGGCCTCAGCGGCGGCTTAATTGGGTTGCATGGAAGCGGGATGATCAGAAGTTAAGAGCTCGTGTGAATAGAGTAAAGGATATAACCAAGGTATAGTGTGCTATCATTTACTACCCAGTATTATCATCTGGAGTCACTGCGATATATCAAGTTGACAAAACTAACCTGCCTATAGGCCTCGAGGCAGGCAACTGATGACATCAGCAGCACGTTAATTGATATGCTGAATCATCTTCAGGTAATGGTTCATGTAGTAGGTTCTAACTTATCAGTTTTTTTGTGTGAGCTTGGTTGTTCCTTTTACTTGTTTATGTTGTGATCTGATATTCTTATTTGCCATAAGCAAAACAATAATGTCCTGTTAAAATGTGAGGAAGATCGGAAGAACTTAACACATAAATGTGCTTATTTTCTCTGTTAGGACTTAGGAGTACACATTAATTCTGAGATTTGCTTTGGTTTTTTTTTTTTTTTTCTGTAAGTGAAATTGTTATGATATGACTAGTACTTAATTACTTATTTGCCAAGTTTTATGTAAGTCACTATACTTATGAATTTAACTCAAATGTAAAAAGAAAACTTCAAGTCACCTTTTTAATATTTCAATTGCTAGTATTCTGTCTCTACAAAAGGAATCAGTCTCTTTACAATTTTACATGTTGAATAACATGATCTGGTATGCATTTCTCTTGAACAGTTATGCAGATTTGACATACTTTATGTGCTAATTGAGAACGGGAATACTTGCTACTTTTGCTGCTATTGAAATTATCTCATTCAAATGATTTTTTTGAACACATTCAAATGATATTGTTTTATCGAACTCATTCAAATGAAATTGTTATTCATATACATTTAGCACTAATATATGTCAATTTGACGAAACTAACCTACCAGGAGGCAACGATGGAGGCAGATGATGGCATTCGCAGGTCGTTAATTAATTTCCGAAATTATCTTCAGGTAATAGTTTATGTAGATTCTGAGCTATTACTCTTTCTGGATTAGATGTTTGTTCCTTTTACTTGTTTCTGTTGTTTTCTTTCAAAAAACTTGTTTCTGTTGAGATATAATTTTCCATAAATAAGGCAATCATTTTCTCTAAAAGCACGAGCAAGATTAATTTGCTATTTCCATTCTTACAGAACATTTGATAAGTGTGCTTATTTTTCCAATGTAGGGCTTTCAAACTGCACACTTTTCTGGTAGTGGAATCAGTATAATATGAATAGTCATCATTTGTCAAGTTCTATATAAGTTTTTATAATTTTAAATTTCCCCAAAAGATATAGGAATCTTATTTAGATGGTTGAGCATGTTCTGCTCTGCACTTATATTCCTATGCTACTATACAACTATGACATCTAATTGAGCATGAGATTACTAGTTACTTTCAGCGCTGACTATCTCACTCCACAACTCTGGCTACTGAACTTGTAAATACAGTTGCACTCATGGCATATTAATAATACCTTTCGCAAAGCAAGTAGAGAACATGGTTTAAAATGAGGCATATTGTCCTATATTCACCTTCTCTGCTTCAATTTCCCTGGGTAGATTTTGGAACTTGAATATTTGTGAGATGCTGGATTTGCAATATCTCCCCTTTTCCCAAATGAAGGATAGTGGGTGTGGATAGCAATAACGAATGCCATACATTTTTAACGATGTAATGCTGTAGGTGCAAGATGCATTTGTCACACTAGATCTCTCAATTTCTGGGAATTCTATGTCATCCCTGATATGGAAACACCAAACTATTATTGCATCTGATCCATGTTTATGTTTCGCAGCGCATATCGGCCACATCCAACTCAGCTGCCAATGTTTCTAATGAATCATGACATTCTAGCTGTCTCGGCACAATATTTCCCAAGTGTGGCTGGGGATGGGTGGTGAATGTGGTGACGTGAACACTGGAAGACTTCTCATGTCATTCTTGTCTCCTGCTAGTATTTCGAATTTTCTTTTCTCGATGGATTGCTGAACTCTCAATTGCTGTAAACTTACTAAGTTCTTCGGAATCACCTTGTTAGGCGATGCTATTGGATTATTTATTATGCTCGCAACATGTTTTGACCTGTGTAATCTGCCCACCTGGGTAACTTCCAGCTGCTCTCTGAAACACCTAACAAAGGCACTAAAGGTGCTGTTTGGTTCAGAAGTTAAAAAGTATATAAACGCCAACGTAATCATAAAACACAGGTGCCCCTAATATAGTAACAGAACACTGGCTCTGTATGGTTTTAGCCAGTGTTCTTTTAGCAACCTGGAGGGCGGTTAATCTCTCCGCCCATGCAGGCATCCAGTTCAGGCGATGATCAGTAGCGCGCATACAGTACAGTCTCCACCAATCCGAATCTGTGGACCCAGAGCGAGAACGTATTTGCATCCGAGCCGCTCGACGCCGTTGCTGGGCCGCAAGCCCGTGAGGCCGTGAGCAGTGTGGTCTGTGGAGAGAAAGTAGCTGCTGGTCTAGGTGGGCCTTTGCTGGACCACATTTATCCAGTGCTTGGCGGCCTTTTTAATTGGTACATATGGTCCGACGAACCGCTTCCACTTCCTCCCCTCGCCAGTACACCGAGCTTGCCGCGGCGGGGACATGGAGACTATGGCGACGGCGGATCCACCTTGATAGCGCACGTAAGTTCCCTCCATTTCCTCTTTTTCTCCGTGCCTGATTATCCGTCGCCCGTCGGGATGCCTTTCTTGTTTTTCGCCTTCCATTGTTGTTCTGTATCTCTGCTGGGCTAGGGTTTGGTAGGCTTGGAAAGGGAATGCCGAATGTTTAATACATTTAGTTTTTGTAGGGAACACAGAAAGGGGCGTTGGTTGAAATCTTTGGCACATGACGAGAAGAGAGCTGGAGGGGTGCTGAATTGGTTGAAATCTTTGGCACATGAAGTAGCCGATGCTGATGTGAGAACAGAAATTCTTGATGTGCAATGGGGATTTGTTGTCGTTAGGACTTTTACTTGAATTTTTCTAGTCATAATTTCTTAAACAACTCTTTTGTCATAGTTTGAACAGTGTGAGATAAATATTGAGTGTGGATTATCTCTTCTGAGTTTTGTTCTTTATATCCCTTGAAACGACCATGTATGGTAGAAAAAAAAAACTTCAGTTTCATTAGTGGATTGTTAGAGTAATGACGTAAGTTAACCCTTTCATAGATTTCATGTTATTTGCTTGTGAACAAATACTGCAAGTGTCTAACTATGATATACAGTGTTATTTAATTCAATCTTCCATGCGACACACACCTGGTTAAATCTTTGCATGCATATTGCAGGAGTGTTTTTGCTTCTTTGCAAAAGAATCTGTGCCTTAAGAAACCTTTTTTTTTAGAACACAAGCTGTTTTGTGGTTAGTATGGCCCCTAAGAGAAGCACTAGAAAGCGGGCAAGAAAGGAAAAATGCATCATGAACTCCCTCCCGACAGAACTCATTGAGCAGGTGTTTTTGAGGCTCACAGCTAGCAGTTTGCTGCGGTGCATTGGTGTCTGCAAGATGTGGCGCGTCATCATCCGAGATCCGCAATTTGCCATGGCACACCTCAAGCATGTACCACCCTGTACACTCCTGTTCTCCCCAAAAGATTCAATGTCAGGCAGGCTACGCCCCAGTGATGCTGTCATCTTTGATGAAGCCTGGTCACCCTCAACATGGGTGGCACCAGTGATTGGGCCGGATGACCTCCTCTGTGGTACATGCAATGGCCTTCTTTGCTTACACACACCTACATTAACTCTCAAGATAGCCAACCTTGCAACTGGTGAATGTCTGCATCTAAAAAAGCCTACAAAAAGATTAAAGGATGACCACTTCTCTTTCTACAGATTTGGATTTCACCCAGCCACTAAAGAATACAAGATTATACATTTTTGGCAGGAGATTGGCCCCTTTACTGAAGGCATGTTTAATGTCATTCAAGTTTACACACTTGGTGATGAGAAATGGAAAGATATCATAACTCCAGAAGCTCTAAGTTTGAACTGTGTGAAAAACTCTGGAGTAGTTATTGTTGATGGCACAATGTATTGGCTTACTGAAGACGGGGGGATCTAATTGGAAGCATGCAGTTATGTCCTTTGATCTTGGGGAAGGAAGTTTTGCACAGATACAGCTGCCAGCGGTTGAGCTTGAAGATTGGGCATTTGGTGATGGCCGTAATTACTGGGTCACAGAGATCAAGGGGAAGGTATGTGTATCAACTGCTCATAGTTTGGACAGAATGCTTATTTGTGAGCTGCAGGTCTGGGCACTGAATGGAACTGTAGATCAAAGATGGAGCCATTTGTACAGTATTCAACTTTCATCAACTTTTGCCCGACAAATGCATTTTGTTTATGGAGATAAGATCTTGATTCAACACCGTGATAGTAACTTGTATTCTTATGAATTGCTTGGGAAGAAATTTGAGATTGAATCTAGCAAGATGGTTAAGCTGTTAGATTTGAGTCTCCGTGGACAGGATGACTTGCAATTCTATACCTGTGTGAAGTCACTTGTGCATTTAGATTTATATGCAAAGGCTGCTGTTGTGAATAGCCCAAAGAGGCAGGGGGGCTGGAAACTGAAAAAATGGAAGTCATGGCAGCGGGATTTCAACCTAGAGAAAATGTGGAGAGACATTTGTCAATTCGAGGAGCATTGTATGCAGGTATATTTGCTATTATATCATTACCGTTGACAAATACCTGTTATGCTTGAATACATTACAAGTTACTAAATTGCCACATTTTAGGAAGCTGCACAACAGTTGCGCATAAAATTCATGGAAATTGCACGATATTTTCCAAATGACGTGATTCGGCAGCGTGTAAGCATGGAAATTGATCGGATCTTGCAGAATATGCCAGATTGTCGTGATAAGGTAAGTTATATTGAAATAGAGATGGAATTATCTCTTTTTTTTTATATTGGCTTCAATTGTTTCTATCGATTCAAAGACTGGTGATATGCATAGATTTTAACAAATGTCTTGCCTGAGTGTCCAGAATCCAACTACTGCTCGTCAGCTTAATTGGGTGGGGATAATGGACAATGTGAAAATGTTTGAGGTGTATAGAGATGGAATAGATGATAAATTCAAGGTGTTGTGTGCTGGCATGTTCTATCCAGTATTGCTAACACTTTTTAGTTATGCCAAATTGACAAAGCTAACAACCCTATAGTTCTTTGAGCAGACAGTGAAAGACATTACTAGCATGTTGAAAAGAGAAGTTAGTCAGAATCTCAGATGATTCTTGTCAGGTAAAGGTTTACATAGCTTTAAGTTATCTTTTCTGCAGTACCTTGCTTTTTCTTGTTACTCATTTCTGCCATGATGTCATTTGCCCTAGGCAAGATACTTATATTCCCTCAAAACACAAGCAGTTATTTTTGTTATATCGCCTTATGGCAGCAACCCAATGGTTATAGCTTGTTCTGGTCTCTTTGCTGTGCAGTTTTGCTGTATTGAAATCAGTCTGGTTTCTGTTTATTGAACTTTTCATTTAATGATTCATACATTATGGATGGTAACCAATTTCTAAGAAAGTGCACTAAAAATTTCTGAACTAAACTTGCTTTTGTATACATCTTTTGGTCTTAACTGTTATTATTCAGTTTCGATGAAAGAAAGTGTTCTTTTCTGCTCTTGTTTGAATAACCCGTTTTTATCTGCATCTATATTCATATACATGGAATCATTGAGCATATATGATACTTACTGTCTTTGATTTGGCTTCCTCAAAATATTGCTACACCTGAAGTTTGAAGAGACTGTGCATTGGTGTTATATGCCCTTCGTTCTTAAAGAAGTGGATAGAAACAAGAAATGCCACTTTTTGAGGATATAGCTTCAAGATGCATGATGGCACAATAGTTCCTTTTTTTGGGTTCTATATATGTCTTTCCTGACATGGGAATGCCAGCTAACTTCCTGATTCGTATTTGATCCATGTTTATGTTTTGCAGGCCAAGCTTAAATGTTCAGTTGATGATATCCTGCAACTGCAGGGTCGTGGTGATGGATGATGAGCGTGAGACTGGACAGCTTCTTTAAGTTCTAGCCTTTTGTGTCTCATGTGTTACTCTTGCTGCGTTTTCTTTTCTCCAGGGATTACTTAGCTTTTGCCTGTGGATTGTGGACCAATGATCCCGTGGCTTGCGTTTTTGAGCACTCTTTTCTGTATATGATTACTTAGCTCTTGCCTGTAGATTGTAAACCAATGATCGTGTGGCTTTCTTATGAGTATTAAGTACTTTAATGTAGATATACGTCAAGTAGTTCTTTTGAGCTTTCTGGTATGGAAATTCTTTTTGTGCAAAGTTCCAAAAAAAATAGGAAAATCCTCTTTGTGCTCCAAGCGGGCCTCAATGATCCTTTTCCTTTTGTTTAATTTGTGCTGCATGCCTCTGAATGCGATATCTGCATATTCTCAAGGAGAGCACGTCGTACAAGGATTAACCACATGGAACATAAATGGATGAAACACGAACCAGTGCTTGTGCAAACCTCTTAAGTCAGTCAAAGGTTAATTTTATTTTCACTAAGATTGATTCGCTCATATGGTTTACTGCAGTAACATATAGTATTTACGAATGAACCTAGGAATACCCAGAGTGGGAGCTTATCGCTCACTAATTTTCGTGCAGAAATGGAGCATTCTGCCCAAGGTCGGAAAGACCAGGACCGCTAGATGGAGCGCTTATCGTTGGCTCGTTGCAGGTTGCTGCCATCGGCTAGGTGAAGAGACCTTTTTTTTTAAGCAATGACAGGAGCTTTGCCTTTTAATTAAGAAACAGAGAGAGTTTATGTACAAGCACATGCCAGTTTTAAACGGCCAAACAGCAGGGAAAAGGAGTGATACCACTCTCCTTAAGGGGAAAAAACAACAGAACCTACAGATAAGCAAAAGCTCTTTTTCTTTGCTCCAAGTCTTCCTTTATTCATGCAGCCACTTGCAGCACTGTTTCTATGGCATTGCTGAAAATTCTTCTATTTCTCTCTTTCCAAATGTTCCAGAAAGGGTAGATCACGACCCCTATTAAACCGTCTTCGTTCAGGCTTGGGCACTTTCCTTTCCGTCTCCTCCCACCAAGCTCTAATATGATCAGGGTCATCATGGTGCCATGACAGTAGCTGCGTGAAGTTTTCCCAAGCAAGTATTTGCTTCCAGACTGTTTTTTTTGCAAAGGGGCAACATAAGCATAGGTGTAGGCCAGTTTTCATTGGACGTTGCAAAGAACAGTGTTCTTGATACGGCTACCCTCTCTTTTATAGGTTGTTTGCTGTAAGAATTTTATCTTGCACTCGGATCCAGGTGAGCCCTGTTCGCTTCAGCTAAAAAGCCGTTTCAGCTTATCAACCAATAGTATTTTATTCTTATAAAAAATCAGCTGTTTCAACAGTATTTTGGCTTATCAACCGACTTATAAATTCTGCCGAACAGACTCACTGTATTTGTTCTCCGCTTGTGTTCTCCAAATTAACTCAGTACTTAACAAGCTGAAGGATCCTTTGAATTGTGCCCTATAGGCAGAGCGGGTGGAGTGACATCGCCTTCTGCGTGCTGCTGCCGCTCGGCTTGTAATGACTTTTGCTTCTGTGGTGGCGCTGCTTGGAGGGAGTATTACTGTTCCGTTAACCTAAGCGTTCTGTTTTATCCAATTTCTAGTCTACTTTACCGATGTAAAATTGGTGTGCCCAGCATGAACTACTCTCTAGGCCAAATTACAGACGTCTGGGCATGCAATCCAAGGAGTTATTGCAGCTTATGCCAGATGAGGTAATTTACATCTTCCACTTGTACCTGGCATGGATCGGTGCAAGTTCAAGCAACGAATTAAAGAAGAAACACGTAAACCTGCACTGCTTGCCCGAAGGCATGATTGAGTAGATAATGGTAAGGCTTCCGACGAGAATTCTACCAAGGTGTTGTGCCCACACCTACCCTAGAGCAACTTACTTTAGCCTCAATAGCTAAATATAGGGTCTCCGACGAAAAAACATGCTCCAGCAGAGCCTCAACTAGAGACCTGAAATTTGGTTGAGCCCAGAATCTTCTCCTCTGACCCTATTTCTATTGGGTCGCCCCCTCGGCCCCGATCCCGTTGTTGGGGGGGGGGGGGTTTCTTCCCCGCGCTCACACGGAATCTAGGGGCGGCGATGCGAATCTCCCCATTGGCGGCGCACCTCCCCAGCCTGGTGAGTACCCTTCCAGCCTTCCCTGTCGGCGCACCTCCCGACGCCTCGACGAGCAACTTCCGTGTGAACCGCGGCACTGCGCAAGGGCGGGCGTCGAAGAAGTAGCGGCAGCAGGCGTTGAGGTTCTTCCCCTGCCAGCGCCTCCTCGCAGTTCCCCCTTCCTTCCCTGTGGCGGCGACGGGCACCTTCCCACTGCCAGCGGCTCATTCTACCTCGGTGTCGTGCGGCTCCACTTTCCTCCCTCATGACGCATGCTCCCTGGTTGGCCGACAACTCTTCCTCCTCCTTCCTCGGCCGGCAGCTCCTCTTCCCCGGACGTCGCACAACCTCCTCCTCGCTTAGTTGTTAGAGCATCGAGAGGATGACAAACGGGGTCCATCAATGGTTTAGGGGCTTTCGTTTGAGGGCATGCTGCCAGAGAAAATACATAATAGAGCGACAAGGGACAATAAAAATATGGGAAAAGCACCCAAACCAGAAATAGGGACCTTAATCTGGGTGCCCATATTGTAGCATGGGCACCTAAATCAAGGATTTGGGTGCTCCACCTATTTTTTGACCAAGTTTTTTACTTTCACTCTAAGACACGCAAATTTAGGCCCCAAATACATTCAGATAAACATTGACGAAAGGGATCCACATGTCATTCTAACTCCCTTTTCTAAAAAAATGAGGGGAAGAGCATCTAGTAGCGCGAGATCCTGGGATGGAGGCATGGACCTCCACTCGTTCGGCGTTGCTGCCGCGTGGTCAGAGGGGAGGGCGGCACGTAGACGCTGCGAGCTCGGAGGAGAGGGCACCGTCGGAGGGAGCTTTAGTGCAGCTAGAGGAAAGGGTGCCACTAGAGTGGAGGCCGGTGTGGAGGAGCCTCGTGTTGAGGTCGATGGAGGTAGTAGCTGCTACTGGACGCGCCACTGGGAGGCGCGACGAGGCACGGGGAGCAGTGGCGGATCCAGGATGGAGGATAAGGGGGGGCTAGGAGGGGCTAAAACAATGAAGATACTGATTTACATGATGATTTAATGGTGAAATCACGTTTTTGCTACGATAATTAGCACCAAATCAATTAATTAGGGGCTGGAGCCCCCATTCCCTAGATCCGCCCCTCGACGGGGAGGGGCCTTGCTGCCGACCACACATGTAGGAGCAAAGCGGCGCAGGTAGGGGGTGACCGGATGGGGCCAAGAGGTGAGACCCCATTCTCCACCAAGAATGGGTCTGGAGGGTGGATATGAGGAAATCATCCGGTCCGAATATTCGGACCGGAGCCTCCGTCCGGCGGCAAAAACGCGGGGCGCTTGAAACGACGCAGCCGAAGCGCAAAAATATCAACATGGCGCTACGAAGCAGGAAAACAAGAAAGAAAGTACGTAATGCTCCTCTTCATTTTCTTTTTCTTCTTTATTTCTCTTTGTTTCTTCGTGCTTCTTTTTTTATTTTTAAGAAAGCAAGTACGTAATGCTGCTCTTCATTTTTTTTCTTTATTTCTCTTTTTTTTTTTCTTCGTGCTTATTTTTTATTTTTATTTCTTTTCTACATGATTTATTATTCCTTTTATTTTATTTATTTATGTTTCTTTTGTTTATTTTTGTTTTTTATTTTCCTATTATTTTTTTTCCTTTCTTCAATTTATTTTTATTTTTTTATCTTTCATTTCATGTGATTTTTCATTATTTTTTGTTTTTAATATTGTTATTAATTTTTTTGCTATAACTAATTACTTTGTTTATTTATATTTATTTTTTAAATTCCTTTCTTTTTCATTCTCTAGTTTATATTTATGTTTTTCATAGTTTTTATTTTTCTATTTTACCTTACTTAATTCTTTTTTTCATGTTTAAATTTTTATTTTCTATATTTCATAAAATGCTACTTCCTCCATCCCAATTTATAGGACATTTGATTTTTTTATGCTAAGTTTGACCGCTTATTTTATTTTATTTTATTTGCAAAATATTATTTTTTATCGTGACTTGCTTTATTAATAAAAGTTCTTCACGAATGACTTAAATTTGATTATTTTCATGCAAATTTTTTAAATCGAGACAGTGGTCAAGTTTAAGGTATAAAAAGTCAAACGTCTTAGGATGAAGGAAGTATGTTTATATAGTATACATGATAAGTTCTATGATGTATGTTGCAATTTTCTATATTTTTACCTTACTCTACCAGCGCAGTGCCTAACTTTTCTTCTTTTTTCTTTATTACTTTTTATTATGTTTATTTTTTCTTAACTCTTGGCAGACTGGTAGATTCGTCTTTTTTATTGTTATTATATATTCCTCTTTTTTTAACTCAAGGCATGATGTTGCGCTAGTTTCTCACTTAGTATATATGTGATGTTCGATAATATATTTAGTGATATTCGTTTAGTATATATGATAATGTTTTAAGGTATATTTTGTGATGTTCTATAATATATTTAGTGATGTTTGGTTAGTATATATATGTGATATTCTATAATATATTTTATGTTATTTAAAAAAGTATTCACATGATATTTTTATTATTTTCTCTCTATTATGTGTTTTTATTTTTTCTTATGCTTCAAAGTACATGTAGCTTTTATTGATGATGTTCATGTGTCATACACATAATCTTCTATGATATTTTTATGTTCATTTGGTATACATTTTGATGCTCTATGATGTAACTTGTAATGTTCGCATAGTATACATGTGATGTTCGTGTAGTATACATGTAATGTTCTATGATGTTTATTTGATGTTTACATGATTATATTCTTTTTATCATCTATGATCTTCATATGGTATACATTCTGATGTTAATGTCTACATAATTTTTCTTATTTTTTATGTTTTTTATTTTTGATATGTTATTTTTAGAATGAATGGTTTTTTCTTAGACTTAAATAGTTTGTTTATTTTAGATGTAGTTTGTTTCTAATTTTTTTCTTTTTTTTATTTCATGTTATTTTCATTATTCTCTTTATTTTTTATATTATTAGTTAGTTATTTTTTTACCATAATTAATTATTTTATTTTATATTTTTTAATGTTCATCTAATATATATGTGATGTTCTGTGATCTACTTTATAATATTCAGCATATTTGTGATGTTTATATGACATAAATAAGATTTTAGTTTTCATTATTCTTTCCATTTTTTCCTATTTTGACATTGCTTTTATGTCATTCTATTATATTTTATTTCTCTTTACCCCTTGTTCTATCTTTTATTAATTTTTCTATTGTTATATGTTATTTATTTATTTATTTATTTATTACTATATATATTATAGATTTTATCATTTATTTTTCTTCTAGTTTTGTAAATATTATAATACTATTCATAAGAACCTATATTATTTTTTTATCCTAAATCTAAAATATGGTTCTCCTTAACTTATAGTATTTGTTTTATGATAATAAATCCTTTGTTTTGTGAAGATGAAATATTATATTATTACCGTAGAGCATTATATAAAAAATATTTTAGTTTTATGAGATAAATGTCTATCCATAAAAGTTTATCTAAATATATCTATGTGGGGTCTTACTTTGAAGAGTTTATTTGCAAGGAATAAGTTGGTGTGATCAGATTTTAAAGAGTTTATATTTTCACAGATATTATAATACAAATAGCAAAAAGCTAGAATTTGTTCTACTAGATTTGGAGTATAATTTTTAAGGAAAGAGTTGGAATATTTCTTTTATTTTATTTTTTTATTTTTTATGTTTTGTGCTGTTTTTTTTGTGATATTCATGTGAAATTTTTTTTATGTTCACATGTTATATTTGTAATGTTCTGGGTTTTTTATTCAAGTGGTATGCATGTAATGTTTTATAATATATTTTGTGATATGTACATAATATGAATGTGATGTTCAATGATTTGTTTATTTAGTGATGTTAACATAATATATATGTGTTGTTTTGTAAGGTATTTAGTGATGTTCTATAGTGTATGCAATGATGTTCATTTAATACAGATGTGATGTTCTATGATGTATCTAATGATGTTCACAAAATATATGTGATGTTTCATAATATATTTAGTGATGTTATATGATGTGTTTAGTGATGTTCACTTAATATACATGTGTTGTGATGTCTTATAGTATATTTTAGGATATTTGAAAAGTATCATGTGATGTTATTTTTAAAAATTTTCTTTATTATGTGTTTTTATTTTTTATATTTTTTTCTATATTTTATTATTTTTACTTATGTGGTTTTCTAGTTTTCTACTTACCTTAATAATTATTTTGTATTTATTTTTTATTTTCTATATTTAATGAGATCTTATGTTCATACAATATATATGTGATGTTCTATTATTTGTATTTACGATGTCCACGTGGCATATAATGTATTGTGATGTTCGCGTAGTGTCAATGTGATGTTCTCATAGTATACATATAATGTTCTATAATATGTTTTACAATGTTCACTTAGTATATATGTGATGTTTGATGATCTATTTAGTGATATTGGCATAAAATATATGTAATATTCTATAATATATTTAGTGGTGTTCATATAGTATACATGTTATGTTCTGTTATGTATTTTATGACATTTATGTAATATACATACGATGTTCATGTAATATATATGTGATGTTCTATAATATATTTTTGTGTTGTTCACATTACATATAAGTGATGTTCATGTAGTATTTAAGTGATGTTGTATGATGCATTTTAAAATGCTTACATTATATAAATGGAACATTTCATGATTATCTTTAAGTATTTTGTACTACCTATAAAGTATTTTAGCGCCAATCATTGCGTGTAACTAAGCATTCGGTGATGGCGTACTCCCTCTTTTTTTAATAAGTATCACATTTGGTTTATCCTAAGTTAAATATTGTAATCTTTGACTAAATATTTTTAAAATATTTATAGTTTCATAATATATAAAGTATATATTATGATAGTATTTTTTATAATAAATCTAAAATATAAATCTTATGATATAAAACTATATATTTTTGTAAAATTAATAGTTAAAGATACACACATTTGATTTAGGACAAACCAGTTGTGATACTTATTAAAAAACAAGGGGGGAGTACATGAAAAATGGATGTGTGTCACATGTTTATGCTGATGTAGTGTTTTTTCTTATTATTCTTTTCTTGTTTTATTTCATTTATATTTTATTTTTTTTTTACATTTATATCAGTTTTAATTCTTTAATAATTTTTCATTTTAATTTTCCTTTTTCCTTCTTGCTTTTATTTTCTATTTTCTTTTTGTACTTTTGTTTAGGTTACATCACATACTAAAATATATCTCTGCTTAATTATAAAAATTATTTGTTCTTTTGTAACGTATTTTCTGCATTTGTTTGAATTACATCACATATCAAAACATTTCTCTTAGCTAACCTATAGAAATAATTGGCATATTTGCGATATGTCATGCATTTGTGTGGATCAATACTAATTATTGGCTTTGCCTAACTATAAAAAAAAATACTTTTGTGCATTTGTCCGTGTCTTCTATATTTGTTATGTTATGCTATTTGTTTATTTATATATTTATGTTTATATTTTATACTTTTGTTTTTCATTTTTATATTTTTAATTTTAATATATAACAATACAAATCATATGAATCTATCGCCTACACGACCGTGTAGGTCGTTTACACGGCGTTTAAACGCTACTCGATAGTCAACCGTGTTGGCCGTTTAATCCGTTTAATCCGTGTAATCTTTTTTTTGGCTCATTTAATCGGGCGTATAATGCGACTATTCGCTAAACGAAGGGTGACCAACCGTGTAGCGTGTAGGCTAATATTGATAATTTATTCTCTTATATCCATAATGTCGTACTCTAAACTAAAAATATTTTTCTTATGAATGCGAAACACTGTTTTTAAACCTAGAACATTGCATTTGTTAAATAAGAAAAATATTCTATCATCATAAAATAAATGTTTATTAATAAGATTTTATCTAAATATATTAATGCGAGATCTTGTTTTAAAGAATTTATTGCAAGAAATACGATGGTGTAATGGAAACTTAATTTGAACAATCGGTTTAGTAGCTACGACCTTTTTTAGTCTCTAAAAGCTATGACGTCACAACATGCAAAGTCTGTACAATTGTTGTTTGCTCCGTCTGTAACAACATATTTAATTAATTTCATGTATAACGTGATCAACGGATCATAAGAATAGTGGTCCTGTCAGTCAGTGGATACAAACACACGTTCATCAATGAATGACAGTCAAATCGTATAATATAAAATCATCAATGGATGCACGTAGAGACAGTCCACCGACCCACAGAGAAACAGCCAGTCAAATGGCCCGTACAGAAAATAGGCCCACAGAAAAACAACCAGTCAAATGGCCCGTACAGAAAACAGTCTCCCGCGCATGCCAAAATAATCATCAGATGGAGATTACCGTCCGAACAGCCAGACAGCAAGAGTCCCGGTGGATATGAGGTCCGACCCTAAATTGGGGGTTGGGGTCCTGCTAGAGCTTTATTTTTTGTTTGAGCACCCATATTTAGCTAGGCGTTTAAGTAGGGTTCTACTGGAGTTGCTCTAATCCAACTACGCAAGCACTGGCCAGTGCCTGCTGCCACTAGGTGAAGGGTCGAGATGGCG
Organism: Chrysopogon serrulatus; assembly: GCA_015844335.1. Taxonomy (NCBI): domain Eukaryota; kingdom Viridiplantae; phylum Streptophyta; class Magnoliopsida; order Poales; family Poaceae; genus Chrysopogon; species Chrysopogon serrulatus. The sequence continues at coordinate 101,630 of JADLZL010002316.1, read as the reverse complement.
GACTAGATGGGGGTGAATAGTCCTTTCTAAAACTAATCGCAGCGGATGACCAAATTAATTTTGGAATTAAAACTATCGGTCTAACCAAGACTTCACTCCTCTAACTAAGTTCAAGCACCTTATAAAAGAATGCTAGATTGAGCCACTAAGGTGCAAGGCTAGGTAGTGCTCACCTATCCAAAACTACATTCACACAAACCTAAGCAACTAGTACTCAATCAAACCTGGGAGCACCTACACATACTAGTGAGCAAAGCGCACAAAGACTAAGCACACTAGTAGTTCTCACTAGCACGGCTACACAAGCCTAATTAGTGAGCTTAATTGCTTAGCTTCACAAACTAAGCAAAGTAACTAGCAAGGCTACATAAGCCGACTAGCCACGCAATCGCTACTTCTAAACTACACAAGCTACACAAGCAAACTAGCTACTTAAGAGCAACACTACTCACTAGCACAAGTAATGAATCAAGTAATGACAAGCTAGTGAATACAAACCCAACGAGAAGAGTAGACAAGTTGACACGTCGATTTTTCACCGAGGTTCATTTGGTTGCCACCAAGCTAGTCCCCATTGTGCCGACCAACGCTTCGTGGTTCGGCGGCTAAGAGGTGTTTCACTAACCTCGTGCACAATTGGACACCGCAAGAACCTACCCAAGAGAGGTAGCTCAATGACACTCGCAATCCAATAGAGTTGTTCTTCGCGATCTTCCGCGGGGTGAGCATAATCCCCCTCACAATATCACTCCACGTGACTAGCAATCAGAGCACCACTCAATCTCCGAGTGTGCTACACGATGCCCACAAGCCTCTAAGTCGTTTAGGAGGTGACAACCTCCAAAAGTAATAAGCATCACCGGCTTGCATCTCTCTCACCTAGTGCCATACCTTGCAATCTCTCAATGCAATGCACTAGAATCACTCACTCACATTCGGATATTATCACTACATGCATAAGCGAGTTAGAGGCTCTACAAGCACTCCCACACAAAGCCACAAAGGCCTAAGGGTGCTCATCAACCAGCCAAGGCCGGCCACCACTACTATTTATAGCCCCAAGAGCTAAAGAGTCATTGCTAACATCCCTTAGCCAGCACGGGGGCATCGGACGCTCCGATGCAGGGGCATCGGACGCACGCCCCAGCGTCCGACGCTCACCACGACGCCGCGTATCACCTCCACTTCAAACTAGCCGTTGCCGCCAACAGTCAGCTCACGCACACCACTCATCGGACGCTCCGATGTAGGCCATCGGACGCGCGGAGCTCGCCTCAGACGCAGTCCAGAGAGGTCTGCAAATGCACTTGGACGCATCAGACGCGTCCGACGCATGGGCATCGGACGCTCCTCAACGTCAGGTGCTCCAGCTGCTGCATATCGCTGCTAACACTGCTGCTTGCTACTTTACGTCGGACGCTCCGACGTAAACACATCGGACGCGCAGATGCATATTCCTCAGCGCCTTCTCACAACCAACACTTCACCGGACACTGGCCCAGCGTCCGACGCCGCTGCCACCAGCGTTCGATGAGTGTTTCTCAGTGAGAAACACCCCGACAACTTCGCCTCCAAATCCGGCCTTCGGCGCAATGGAAAATAGGTATTTCATTTCCACGAAAGTGTCGAATCCCGCCGAGCAAGCTCGGCGGGAGGGAGAGAGGATCCCAAACCCCTTCTACCCTACCAACTTCAACCCCTTTGCAAATATGCCAACACCACCAAGTGTACATCACCATGTGCATGTGTGTTAGCATTTTCACAATCATTTTCTAAAGGGTTTTCACTCCTTCTCACAATGCCACTCGATCCTAGCAACATGATGCAAAGTTAGATCGCTCAAGTGGCACTAGATGACCGATATGCAAACAAGTTTGCCCGTCTTGATAGTATGGCCATCTATCCTAAACCCGGTCATCAACTTCTCTACACACCTATAATCGGTGAAATGGAAACGCCCTAGGTTATACCTTTGCCTTGCACTTTCCACTCCATCTCCTCCATTGCCGATGCAACACATGCACCAACATCCACATGAATGATATGATCCACTTCATATCATCACATGGCCTTTGGTCCATCGATCTTGACCTCATTTGCTCTTCACCATCGCTTCAGTCCTTAGGCGCCAAGTCTTTGCTCAAGCCTCTCGACACTTGGTACCAACGGCTTCAAAGCCTCCAACTTGCCCTTCACCCTCGCGACTAGTCCATCAAGCCACGTCTTGTCTCGATCTTCACCTCTAGCCACATGACTCCTTGTTATGTATCATGCATTAAGCTCCTTCATCACCTGTGAACTAATTCTCTGCATATCTCACATAAGCACAATTAGTCCATCTAGGTTGTCACTCAATTACCACAACCAACCAAGGACCTTTCACTAGGGTAGAGGAGAGGAGTGGAGACCGGCTCTAGCCTGGTCGATATGGGCACATGGTGCTTGGGCGCCTTCGCCCTTCGAGTTGTCTAACAGGAAGGTCCTCTATCCTCCTATCACTTTTTAGTGTCGCTATGGTGTCTGTGTTGATCAAACTTTATTAAATTTAACTAGTATTAAAAAATATAAGTAATATTTATATCTTTAAATAAGGTTATTAAAACAAATTTACGATCTATCTGTTGGATGTTATTGGATTTATGCTAGGTTTAATTTGTTGAATCTTTTATGCAATTTAACTGATAATTTGATAATTGATAAGTATATGATGACCATTATATTATATGTTAGTGGGTCATGACGTCCAGCTTGCTGTTGTTGTGCTGCTCGAGCTTTTGTGTCCCGGTTCCTTTGTGCGCACATGAGCAGACCTCCAAAACCATGTTGTCCTTTGTGTTCATCTGCTCGGGTAAAAGCCGGCAATCAGGTTTCTAGGGAACATCTACCATGTGACCAGTTGGTCTCAACTGGTGGTGATTGGCACGAGCGGTATGACTATGTCAACAAATGCTATGTCGACTAGTGGAAACAGTTCTAGTGCCTCTAGGGATGCTACTATAGCAATCCTCTTTCTATTTTCTATGTTTGAATCCATGATTAGTATGATGCTCCTTAACTTGCTTGTTACTAGATCACACAAGCAACATGTCTGATGTCATAAACAGGTTGTTAATCTTTTTTTCTAGATTAAATTGGTACTGAATTTGTCTAATTTCTAACATTATCTAATGATATTAATTATGTATCATAATATTAATAATTTTTTGTATATATTTACTCCTACAAATTGGAACAAGTTCCCCGGCAACCAGCCCGCCAAGTCATCATCGTATCGCCCGAAGGAACAAAAAAAAAAAAAACTCTTGTTGCCATAAAACCCCAAAAAAAACTCGTTTTGCCGTAACAAAATATCTTCTCTTCCACGCGTTCGATCTCCACGCGCTCGGCCTCTCTGGAATCCTCTCGTCTTCTCCGGTAAAAAAAAAGAGAGGCCCTCTCCCTCGTTCCCTCCGCAATGCTCGCCGCCCCACCCTCTCCTTCCTCTCTCTCTCTCCCTCTCTCCCGACGCTGGCAGCACGACGGGCGCGGGCGGGGAGCCTCGGCGCGGCGGCTCTCCCTCTCCCTCGTCGCTTTCCCTCCCCCTCCCTCTTCCTCTCGGCGCGAACAGGCGATGGCGGCCGCCCGCCGGCGCAAGTGGGCCGCGGCCGCGGCCACGGCCGCCTCCTCCTCCTCCTTTCCCCATCTGGTCGCCGTGGCCGGACCCGCTGCTGGATCTGGCGCGGCGACGGCACCGGCCTGCAGCGCGCTCCGCCCGTCGGCTACGGCGGCGACCACCGCCAAACCACGGCCGCAGCGCGAGCGTGCCTTCCCGGTGGCCCCGGCGTGGTCGCCACCCGCGCTGCCTCCTCGCCGTGGGGTGGCCTCCTCTGCGAATCCGGGAAACCCCGACCCACGGCCATGAGTGCCACCCCCGGCACGGCGCTCGTCTTTGCGGGCAGGCCTCGCCCCGCCCGGTCGCGAGCGGGCGTGCTGCTCACTCAGCGCCGCCTGCTCCCGCCGGGTCTCGCTAACACGCTGCTGCCGTTCCGGCCGTCACGCTGCCTCCCCTCCCTCCCCTCCCTCCCGGGCTGCCCTCCGTTTCTTCTCTCGGATGGTGCTCCCACAGCAGCCAGCCCGGGCGCTGCACTTCCAGGTACCCATGTCCCTTTGCTTCTTTTCCCTCCCCTCCCCTTCCCTCCTCTCCTCTATTCTTCCTCCCTGCTGTGGTTTCCATGGAGATGTAGGTGTCCGCCCACCTCCCTCTCCATGCTGGGCACCGCGAGGTTCCACGGCTAATGTCGCACTGCAGACACAGCTCTGCCTGCTGCTATGGCATGCGACCTGGGGATGCCCAGGCCTCACTGTGAGGCGCCATGAGGATTGTGAAAGATTTGTGAAGCAAATATTTGTCTACAATATTTGGTTATCCTATTCTCTTCCTTCTCTCTATGTATCCCAGGACAGAACAGGGGGGATGAACTTGGTTGGTGTTGGTACGGTCACTTGAAAAATCCCCTTTATCACCTTTGCCCCTTGATTTGGAATGATTTTCTTTAGGCATAAGGTCCGTCTTCTGCCGATACAATCTGAGCATGTGTGTATGCGTTGTTCTACTGCTATATATGCTGCAGTGCTAATTTATTTATTATATGTCCTGAGCATGTGCCATTGCTGATGATGTATCCATTCTTGTTTTACCATATGCCAATGCCTGCGAGATAGAATGCCTATGCTGCTGATTTACTTATTTTATACTCAAGTGTATGCCAACCTGTATTCCAATTTGACCATAGGACTGCCTGTGAGGTACCTCTGATATAGCTGAGCCTATTCCTACCTATTTCTATGCCATTCCTATTTTGCATCTTTTTGTGGACCATATTTCATTGCAAATGATACTGCAAACAAGCATCTTTTTTTCCTAAACTATGTCATATGAGAATATGCAGTCATGGTTATCGCTTATCGTTCTCATTTGAGCTGCATTTCAAGTAAGGACTACGAATATATATTATGATTAATAGTCGGCCTTTTATGATATTTATATTCGTCTTCTATTCAATTGAGGCATTCGGTATATGCGGTGACACAAACCATTGTATATCTACTGTCCTTTTTCTTATTCTTGGTGAACTGAGGCACTTTGGCATATGCAATGATGGCCTACTTTCAAGATCAGTTACCAAATCACTACTACTGCTTTGACGTTTTGAGAAGTAATTTTTTTTGGTTCCTCATTATGCTGAAAACAGCTCTATGATTTTTTTTGGCACCTGTTATCCCTGCTTTTGTTTGTTCTTCTCTCCTTAGATCTCGCCTCGTCATCGGTGTCAGTCCACAGCCACCTCCTAGGACAGCAACCTTAATCAGGTACGTCCTTCCTATGTGTTCTCCAAAATATTTTGTTGAGCCTATGTACTTCCATAATTCCTAGCAGGTCCCTTCAAGACAGCTGAGAGGTTACAGTACCATCTGAAGCAACCAGCAAATAGATATTATGCTGATTGCAGTGCTCAGGAGCCCACCTGCCTACATGCTTTGTTAAAATCTTAGTAACCACTTGCTATCTACATGTATTACCATAATATTATGTAGATGTATGGTGACCCCGCTATAACCAGACATATTTATGACTCATAATTTCCCTACACTTCGTTGGACAAGTGCTGAAGCATATATGTACAGAATATGTATGAATGTATATAAACATATATGTCTTTGTATGCGTGTACATATACATATATATATGTATGTGCATATCCCCATATACAGAATCTATGCATTGTCCATGACATAAGAGAAGCTAGATTGAAAATTTTTCCTAACAAAAAAGCAATGATTAACAGATCCTTCGAACCGGCAGGCAGGCAGTTCTCCTCTGATCCATCTGACTTTACCAGTCTATGATTACCACTAGAACTCATGTACTATTACTCTCTCTGTCCCATGGACTTTGTTGTTGGAAAACCGTGTCCCCCCTCACAAACACGCTTCCCGGGTGATATACTCTATGGGACGGATAGAGTACCATGCATGGTAATAGACCATGTCATCAGTAAAACCTTTCAACAGTTTCCCAGCGGCGCGCGGGTGCGCGCCCTGGTACTAGTTTAGCCAAAAAGTTAAATATGTTTGACTTCTCGGGAATGGGACATAGAGACTATAAGACAACATACATTTCAGTTTTGCATGTTTAGTTTCAATCTTTTCCATGTATATACTTCCAAACTAGTTGGGGAAAAGCAACGGTTAATTTGGTCTTTCAACGATACAAACAATGTGTACTTTTTTTTAAAAAAAAAAATACTCCCTCTGTCTCTGAATACTGCAACTTCTGGAGTTGTCTTAAGTCAAACTTTTTAAACTTTGACCAAATTTCTAAAAAGAAATATTAAGATGTATGGTACCAAATTAGTACCATTAGATTTATCATACAATATATTTTCATAAGATACCCATTTTATGTCATAGATATTAATGTTTTTTTCTAGAGTTGATCAAAGTTAAAAAAGTTTGACTGACACAAATTCTAGGAGTTGCAGCTTTTAGGGACGGAGGTAGTAATAAGCTAAGGGCAAAAGAAGCTTCTTGGTGTAAAATCATTGAAAGCATCTAGGCTCTCAATTCAATTTTGGAGATTAATAATGACAAAATTATTATGACTAACATGTGTTTTTACAACGACAATCTTAATGAGATCACAATAATAATTGGTTAATGGACAAGCAATAATTTTTATGCCCCCTATTCATTGTTTTCATTTGAGTGATACTCAGTTTAGTCTACGTTTTTATTTTTACTTTGTCCGTATTGTAAAGGGATGAAGAGAGGTATACACGGGTAATTTAACTTAGATGATTCTAGTGAGTAAATTTAGTGTATGCTTATCAAACTTAGCATTAGGTAGCTTAGATAATAGTCCAATAAATTGGAAGTCGAACCGTTTCAAAAGACATTTGTATCAGAGAACGAGGGTCTTTTTAGTAAAAATGAGGTGCCAGTGGTGACTTCAGAAATCTCCAGATCTACCAGCTCAGTTCTTTGGAGGTGCTCATAGGGATAGGGTTTACGTGCATGTGTTCATAGGGATGAGTGTGCTTGATGTTGTAAGCATCTGCCTTGTAATCTGTAATTTTAAAAAAAAAACGAGATCGATAGACCCGGACCACAGTGTGGAACGGACGAAGTAGCTGCTGGTCTAGGTGGGCTTTGGTGTTGACCACATTTATCGAATTGCTAGCCTGGTAGGCGGCCTTTTGTTTGGTCCATATATATAGACGGCAGAACACCGAGCCGAACTGTGTTCGCCAGACGCCAGTCCTTCGCTCCTTCGCGGCGGGTACAAGGAGAACATGGCGGCGGCGGCGGAATCAGCCTGATAGCGATCGTAAGTTCCATCGATTCCCTCTTTCTCTCCAGACCTGATTGTCCGTCGGGATGCCTTCCTTGTTTTTCGCCTTCCACCATTGTTCTGTATTTCTGTTGGGCTAGGGTTGGTCGAGGCGCGCTTCGGAGAATACTGAATGCTTATACATTTGGTAGGGAGCACAGAAAGAGGTGTTGGTTGAAATCTTTTGGCACATGACGGAGAGAACTGGGGGATGCTGAACTTATTTGAGGGGAAAACAGGGGAATGAAGTTGTGGATGCTGATGTGAGTGAGAACAGAAATTAAGATTGTGCAATAGCGCTTTATTTTGGTTAGGACTTTTACTTGAAATTTCTCTAGTTATAATTTCTTAAACAGCTCATTTGTCATAGTTTGGACTGTGTAAGATAAATTTTGAGAGTAGAATACTTTGTTCTGAATTTTGTTCATTATAGCCCTTGAAAGGACTTCAGTTTCATTAGTGGATTCTCTGAGCAATGAAAAGCTAAAACTTGTAGGTAAGTTAACCCTTTCATAGATTTCGTATTATTTGCTTGTGAACAAATAATGTAAGTATCTGTAACTCTGATATACAGTGTTGTTGTTTAATTCAATCTTCCATGCAGCACACATCTGGTCAAATCTTTGCATGCATTTTGGAGGAGTGTTTTTACTGCTTTGCAGAAGGACCTGTGCTTAAGAAGCTTTTCTTTTACCAAACGCAAGCTGTGTTGTGGTTAGTATGGCCCCTAAGAGAAGCACTAGAAGGCGGGCAAAAAAGGAAAAATGCATCATGAACTCTCTCCCGACCGAACTCATTGAGCAGGTGTTTTTGAGGCTCCCAGCTAGCTGTTTGCTGCGGTGCATTGGTGTCTGCAAGATGTGGCGAGTCATCATCCGAGATTCGCAGTTTGCCATAGCACACCTCGAGCATGTGCCACCCTGTACACTTGTGTTCTCCCCCCAAAAGAGAAGATTTCAGGCAGGCTCTGGCCCAGTGATGCTGTTATCATTGATAAACCCTGGTCACCATCAACATGGGCAGCACCAGTGATTGGGCCAGATGATCTCCTCTGCGGTACATGCAATGGACTCCTTTGCTTACACACACCTACATCAACTCTCAAGATAGCCAACCTTGCAACCGGTGAATGTCTGCATCTAAAGAAGCCTACAAAACGCTTAAAGGATGACCACTTTTCTTTCTACAGATTTGGATTTCAGCCAGCCAGCCACTAAAGAATACAAGGTGATACATTTTTGGCAGGAGATTGGTCCCTTTACTGAAGGCATGTTTAATGTCATTCAAGTTTACACACTTGGTGATGAGAAATGGAAAGATATCGTAACTCCAGATGCTCTAAGTTTGAACTGTGTGAAAAACTCTGGAGTAGTTATTGTTGACGGCACAATGTATTGGCTTATTGAAGACGGGGGATCTAATTGGAAGCATGCAGTTATGTCCTTTGATCTTGGGGAAGGAAGTTTTGCACAGATACAGCTGCCAGCGGTTGAGCTTGAAGATTGGGCATTTGGTGATGGCCGTAATTACTGGGTCACAGAGATCAATGGGAAGGTATGTGTATCAACTGCTCACATTTTGGACAGAATGCTTATTTGTGAGCTGCAGGTGTGGGCACTGAATGGAACTGTAGATCAAAGGTGGAGACATATGTACAGTATTAAACTTTTATCAAATTTTGCCTGAGGACTACATTTTGTTTTTTTGGAGATAAGATCTTGATTCAACATCGTGATAGTAACTTTTATTCTTATGAATTGGTTGGGAAGAACTTTGAGATTGAATCTAGCAAGATGGTTAAGCTGTTAGATTTGAGTTCCCGCGGAGAAGATGACTTGCAATTATATACCTGTGTGAAGTCACTTGTGCGTTTAGATTTATATGCAAAGGCTGCTGTTGTGCGTACCCCCAAAGAGGCAGGGGGATGGAAACTGAAAAAATGGAAGGCGTGGCAGTATAAGTTTTCCGACCTAGAGAAAATGTGGAGGAGAACTTACCAATCAGAGCTTCGTGCACTGGTATATTTTCTAAAGTATCATTACCCTTGACAAATACCTGTTATGCTTGAATACATGACAAGTTACTAAAGTGCCACATTTTAGGAACTTGCACAACATGTGCGCATAGAATACAAGGAATTGGCACGATTTTTGCCAGATGAGGTGATTCGGCAGCATGTAAGCATGGAAATTGATCTGATATTGCAGCATCTGCCAGATTGTCCAGATCCGGTAATGGTATACTGAAACAAAGATGGAAATTATCTCATTTTCTTTTTTTTTTGTCTTTAATGTTTTCTATTGATTTAAAGACTGGGGACATGCATAGGTTCTAACAAATATCTTGCCTGAGTGTCCAGGATCCAACTCCTGTACGGCGGCGGCTTAATTGGGTGGGAATGATGGATAACGTGAAGAAGTTAACGGTGTATGTAGATGGAGTAAATGATAAAATCAAGGTGTTGTGTGCTGGCATGTTGTATCGAGTATTATTATTAACACCTTTTCAGTTATGGCAAATTGAACCCTATAGGTCTTTGAGCAGGCACTGGAAAACATAGTTAGCATTCTGGAAAGTGAAGTTCAGAATCTCTTATAGTTTTTGTCAGGTAATAAAGGTTTACGTATTTTCAAGTTATCTTTTCTGCAATACCTTGCTTTTTCTCAAGCAGATATTTTTGTTATCTCCTCCCATAGCAGCAATGAGTTAAAATGTGCCCCCCTTCCCTTTGTGATTATAGCTTGTTCTAGTCTCTTTGCTGTGCAGTTTTGCTGAATTGAAATCAGTTTAAGTTTATTGAACTCTTTATTTAATGATTTATATATTATGGATGGTAACCAATTTCTAAGAAAATGCACTGAAAATTTCTGAACTAAATAAACTTTCTTGTGTGCATATGTTTTGGTCTGAGCAATTGTTCTTCAGTTTCCATGAAAGAATGTCTTCTTTTCTTGTCATGTTTGAATAACCTGTTTTTTTCTGCATCTATATTCATCTATATATTGTATCATTGAGCATATTCTGTGCAAATAAGACACTGTCTTTGGGTTTATTTAAATGAAATGTACAGCAGGTTAAATAATAGCATGCTAATTCTAATTTGTATGCATGCTTCCTCAAAATATATCTACACCTGAAGTTTGAAGAGATTGTGCATTGGTGTTATATGCCCTTTGTTCTTAAATTAAAAAAGAGGATAGAAACAAGAAGAAATATTCACATATTTTGAGGATATAACTGCATGATGCATGATGACACAATAGTTCTTCCTCATTTTTTTAATTCTCTGTTTTTCCTGACATGGGAACACCAAACTTCTTGATTCGGTATTCGATCCATTTTCATGTTTTGCAGGCCATGCTTAAATGCTGCATCGACGACATCCTGCAACTGCATAGTCATGGTGATGGATTATGAAGGCGAAGACTAGATAGCTTGAAATTCTAGCCGTTTGTGCGTCCTGCGTTACTCTTGCTACGTTCTCTTTTCTTTGGGGATTTAGTAATTTACTTAGCTTTTGTCTCTGGATTCTAAACCAATGACCCCAGCCCGTGGCTTCGTTATGTTTTTAAACACTTCAATGTAGATATTCGTCTAATAGTTCTTTCGAGCTTTTTGCTATGAAAATTCTTTTCTTGGTAAGTTTCAAAATAGGAAAACAAAGACTTTTGTGCACCAAGAGGGCTTTAATGTTCCTTTTTTTTTTTTGTTTGATTTGTGCTGCCTTTGAATGTAATACCTGCATATTCTCATGGCGATCAAATCCTACAAGCATTAACCACAAGAGGTTCACATAAATGGATAAACCACGGATTAACGGTGGAAACGCATCTAATCCAAGAACTTTCGCTTGTGTGCTCACGGTGTCCTTGTTGCTTACATCATCAGATGAGTTCGCATAGATCCGCTCACTAATTTTAGTTCTTAATTGGAGCAGTGCTGGAGAAGTTAAGCAACGATTATCATTGCTGCCGTCTTCTGCGTGCTGCCGCTCGGCGCTGTTGTCCTGACCCATCATTTTGCTTAGCTTGTAATGACTTTTGCTTCTGTCGTGACACTGCTTAGAGGGAGTGTTAGGGAGAGAGCATGTTCCGTTAGCCTAAGCGTTCTGTTTGAGGTAATCTGGTCTACTTATCCTCGGCAATAATGTAGCGTGAACTACTCTGGGCCAAATTAATTGCAAACATCTGAGCTGAGCATGCGAGGCCTTGCAGCTTCTGCCAGATCAAGATGAGGTGGTTTGTCAGCGCATAATCATGGAAACCGATCCTTTGGGACTTTGGTTGGCTATAGAGTGCTAGTACTTGACATGGAAGTAACCACGGAAGTGCAAACAACAAACTAAAGAAGAACGCGTAAACTTGAACTGCTTTTCCAGCTCTAATTTCCACGTTTTAGTTTCCAAAAGAAATCTTTTCCATACATATACTTCCAAACTAGATTGTTGGCGGGTAAACAATGGTTATGTGGAACACCAAATAGAGTTTCAACAATGAGGGTCTGTTTAGATATTGCAGTTTTGGAAAACTTAAGTATATAAACCTGTGGTTTAGAAAAAAAGAGGTCATGAGTGAAGTTTCTAAAACTCCAACAAAATTACAGTTTTGACAAAACCATGGTTTCAGAGACTACAAGATTTATGGCATCCAAACACCTAGTAGCTTTCTAAAACCAAACTATTTTGTAAAACCATAGTATTTCTCTAATACTAAGGAAATACTTTGCATCCAAACAGGGCCGGATCTTTTCATATACTACGAATTATGTATATGTGTGTGTATGCATCCATGTTCTGTTTGCAGGAATTGAACTTGAAGTTCCATGTTTGGCACGCCTTGCAGCAGCTAGAGCCGGCTTGACGGCCTAATGCTGGAGATACCAGTGATCTCCCTCGCAGCAATGAGGGCGTTGACATCATAGCTGCCCTCGTACGAGTACACAGACTCCATGTCGCAGAACGCCTGCACAAAAAAAGGGAAGCTGAAGCGCATCCATATGCATAGCATGGATATTGCGAGCTTCACCAGCTATGGAAGGAAGCTGATTCAGTATATAGTAGGCGCTACATGAGGATGAGGGTGACCAACCTTCCCAACATGGAAATCGGTGACGATGCCATTGCCGCCGAGGAGCTCCCTGCCGAGCGCCGCCGTCTCCCGCGCCTGTTTTGTGATCCAGGCCTACACACAATCGACAGAGAGTGGCTATTTCAGTTTCAACAATGTCCGAAACCACCGTGTCTGGACGGTGTCTGACGACTGACCTTGCCCAGGCTAGCCTGGCCTGAGGTCATCTTGCCGGCGTCGTGCAGCTTGCAGAGTCGCCAGCCGAGGAGCGACATCGCCTGGATGTTCCCCAGCATCCTGACGAGCCTCTCTTGGTTCAGCTGGAACGCGGCTAACGGCGCACCAAACTGCTTCCTCTCCTGCAGGTACCTGATCGCAGTACATGCAGTACACACCAGCGTCATAAAATGAGCAGTCAATTTTAGCCCAAATTATACTTTACCTCTAACTTAAATCATTTTTTAAAAAAATATATATACTTAAGAGTAAAATTGAACAGTCGATTCTCAAATTTAGCCCGAATATGACACCTAGATTTTCAGAGATCCAAAATGCACATTCAGGTTCTGTTTCTGCAGTCTGCACACGAATTTCCTTCAGTTTTTGGATTTCTTTTTTTCACGCACAAAGTGGTTTGCGGAGAACGATGGATGTGGTGGGTCTCACATACTGTTGGTGCATGGAGTGGGAAGGATATGGAAACTTCTCCATAAATAAAAGAGAAATTAAATGTACTCAAAAGATACAACGTGCCAAATGAAGCGAGTTCAGATCATACCTTAGGCATGTGTCGTAGACCCCATCGCAATGCCGATGCTGACCCAGGCCACCATGATGCGCGCCACGGAAAGGGCCTGCAACTTCCATGCGTTCATGAAAAGAACAACTAAAATTTATTTTACGTCTAGCAATCAGCCAATTTTCTCACTTACGTCCACGAGATCCTGAAAGCAGTTGGCGCCGGGCAAGCGGTCGTGGTCGGGGACGAAGACGTTCTCCAGCTGGATGTTGCAGTTCTGGACCACCCTCAGCGACACCTTGTTCTCGATCTTGCTGATCTTCAGGCCAGGGCTCCCACCGTGGACAATGAACCTGCAAATCATATATAAATGTTTGCTCCAGTCAACAGAAACATACATCTGGGATGGATGTATATATAATTTTATACGTATAATTAAGTGAGCAGTGTAATTAAGCTGATAATTAAAACATGCACATGTAGTACACTGCCTAGTTACCCGTTGATCATGTTGGCGCTGGAATTCCGTGCAAGAACGACGAACACGTCCGCGAAGCTACTGTTCGCCGGCCAGCGTTTCTGACCGTTGAGGACCCACCCTCCAGGGACCTACGGCGTAAGTCCAATGGATTAAATAAATTAACAATGATGATAAGTTTCAATGTTTTATTCAAAGAAAATTGCAACTTTTTTTTTTTCAGGAAGCATTGAATTGGACGTGATTAATTCCATGAATTTAATCATTATATTAGACACTTACTCTTACTATGTTACCAAGCATCCACGTCAATATTCACGAGCATCACTACTACATAAATGATTTTATGAGGTGCTGTCCAAACATTAACCATGGCGGTTACAAAATCCAACTGCCTCGGTTAATGCCTCTAATTAACTGTGGCGGTCGTTTTATTTACCGTCATCGCTAAAAAATGATTTTGCGAGACGGTGCACCTTTATTAACTGTGATGGTCACAAAAATTCAATCGCCACATAAAATGTCTGCTATTTACCATGACAAGTTAAAATCATTTACCGTGATAGTAAAAAAGACCATCGCGGTAAATCATTTACCGTGGTGGTCCAAAAAATAACCACCACAGTAAATTAGGCCCGAAGCCCGTCGGCCCATTAACTTTGCCACCTAAATAAACAAAGCACTTAGAGTTTCACTCTCTCCCACCCCCCTCCCTCCTCCCTCCCTCCACTGCTATCACCCTAACTCTCGTCCTTTCACAGCAGCCGGCTCCCTCCTTCCCTCACACTTTGCTTTCACCGTCTCTCCCCTCCCTCACATGGCGAGGCCCATGCTTGGCGGCAGCAGCGCTGGGCGTGGCGCTGCAGCGCCGCGGCAACGTGGGGCTGATGTTGTGGGGCACGCACGCGCAATGGCGGCGCGGGGCCGACGGTGCTGGGTGCACACGGTGGCAGCGCTCCTCGGCTCATCCCGGCTTCTCGGGCTATTGCCTATGACGGCGCTCAAAGGGGGCGTCTTTGTACCGAGCAGCGGATACACTAGGATCTGACGAGGATGCAGCGGATCTGGCGCAGCTTCGACGACTTTAGCGGTGAGCACGAGCAGCCGCCGTCGCATTCGTCCGGCTGCTCGTGCGGCGGGCCCCAGCAGCGGTGCTGCGCGCAATGCTACCTCCCTCGGTGTGTCTAGATCCGGGAAGTTGAAGGTCCCCGGCGATGGATCCAGTGGGTGGCGGTCCCCGGCCGAATGATCCGGCCAGTGGAGTTGCCGCCCGGTGCGCGCTTCCCTGAATGGGCTCGGCATCGAGCCTAGAATAGGCTTTAACCATGACTTTTTCTTAGTGGCGGTTGAGAAAACCGCCACGATTAATCATTTTTTAACTGCCACCATTAAGTTTTATATACGATTGTGTGGTAGTTAGAAAATTGGTTACCATCTCAGAGGCTGTTGTCTTTTATGCAAGCACCACAAAACTCGGAGTCCAGACAACCTATCTTGGCCCAATATCTCGCTTAGTGTACGCATATATACTGCACTTAGGGTTTCATCTCACCAATCCAAACTCTCTGTCTTAGTCACTCCTCGTTTGTCCCTCTCTCTCATGGCACCTCTCTTTTTCTCTCAACCTCACCTCTTTCCTGGTAGCACACCCTGGTGAGGGGCGGTGCAGTGTGGTGGCGGCGCGGGGTCGCTCGGCAAGTGCCGCGAGACCTCCCGGTGGGATGAGGCCTCCCGAAGGTGCTCACGGGGCCGCGACGACGACGGTGCGAGCGAGGCCCCTCTCGGCGGCGCTCATAGGGCCACTGATGTGGGGTTCGGGGTGAGGCACCTCCCTGTAGGGCCCCCTCCCAGGCTCCCCTCCTCCCTCCACAAGTGGTGGCGCCCCAGGCCGGTGGAGGCGGCCACGCGGAGGCGCACCGGGGGTGGTGATAAGCGGCGGCGAGGCATGGATCTGGCAGGGGCAACGTGGATCCAGCACGAGCCAGAGTGGATCTACTCCTCTGGGTTGGATCCGGCGAGGAGGAGCTCCTCGGTGGCAGATCCGGCAAAGAGGAGCTGCCCAGCGGCAGATCCGATGAGGTAGGGATGATGTGGTGTTGGCGGCCCATGAATGGGCTCGCTAGGCTTGTCCATGGGTTTTCAATTTTTTTTGTTTTTGTATTTGATGAACCGTGACGGTTAAACCAACCGCCTAGGTTAATCACGATTAACTGTGACCTTTGACCTGAGGCGGTTGAGAAAACTGTCATCGTTAATCAGTTTTAACCGTCATGGCTAAGTTTTTTATACTAGTGCATAAAACAAACATTCAGCCATCTGTAAAAACCCCATAAAACGTATATAGTTCCATGAGATATACGATCGACTTTATCATTATATTAATTATTAGCATCTATGGACTCGGCAGAAGGCAGGCAATGCATCCGCCCATTCAAATTGGCTCATATCCCATATAGCATCTGCCTAAAAGAAGGCACCGCCAGGTGACTGCATGCAGCGGTCTCTCTCTTGTCTCCGCCCGGCGGCGCCGCGATCCACATCCAGGCATCCAGGTGTATACTGAACTAATGAGCAGATTCCGATCTCACGTGATTTTCCATATTGATTTGATTTGCCCACCGCCGTTAGTGAAGAGGGGCCCGTGCAATGGCGCCTCTCCTTCCCGTCGCATCTATGGCAGTTCGGCGCCCCGGCTCCTGGTGGGTCCCGCCAGTGGCGTCCCTTCCCAATGGCGTGGGGCGGCGGGGCTATGTGGATGGATCCGTCCTCCCAATGATGGCGGCAGCCGGCAGCGGCGTCCCCTTCCGGTGAGCGCCCGGCACCCCAACGCCGGTGTGGCCTTTACGTGGAATGGTGGCGGCGCGAGATCCGCCCCGCCCCAGCGGCGCCATGGCATGTAGATCGATGTGGACGACGTCAGGCATTTAGATCGATGTGTGCTGTCGTTTCTTATCAAAAAAGAATATTTCGGATCTCTTCGTCGACCGCAGGCTCTTGTAAATTTAATTCACTATACATAGTTCCTTCTTCCTTGTAATTTTTTCATTTGGATATAATATCTACTACGATCGAATGCCGAATGAGATATCATATCACTCCGTTTCGAATTTACTCGTATTTTGTATGATAATATACTATTCAACTTTCTTTTAACACGTATGTATGCATACTCTAGCTTCTTGCCAAATATATGTACCCATACGCCCAGAGGACAATATTATAGCATGTATGTCGGCATACTCTTTTTAACCATGTGTATGTAGGCATACTTCCACACAACACTTGCTTTGGTATGCGTATATACTTAAAATTATGATGTATGTACTTATATACTTAATTGGTATACACATATAATCTACTTAATTGGTATACACATATATAAATCGACTTTCCCTCCTATGCTCTGAGTTCCAGTATCGATAAGAATTCGAGTTCTTATTGTTCTTATGTTATGGTATGGGCAAATATTCGGAGATGACTATGAAAACACCTCTCCGGATCCTCGAATTGAAAGAGAGATTGAGAGGGATCAAGAATCCTAATTCTCGCTATTTGGAATGGATCCAATTCTATTGAGTCTGACCCATAGTGATCATTTCTCTTTAGCAAAGAATGACCTTGGTTATCAAAGGATTGAACAACCGAGATCCATTTACTTATGATACCTAGTTGACATTGCTAACAAGGATCTAATGAATTATGAGTTTAATAGATCCTCTTTAGCAGAAGACGTATATTCCTTGCTCATTATCAGACAATCACTTATTCCCAAACCTCGTGTGGGGCTAATCGTTTTCATTTACCATCTCATGGAAAACCCTTTTCGTTCCGCTTAGCCCTATCGGGTATTTTAGTGATAGGTTCTATAGGAACTGGACGATCCTATTTGGTCAAATACCTAACGAAAAATTCCTATTTTCCTTTCATTAAGGTACGAGGGGAGGGGATCTTTAGTCTTCTAATCTTTGGTTTCCCGTAGACCCAACCCTTCCGGAATCTAATTCTGTAGCCGGACCATCGATCCGATCGCCAGACCATCAAGCGGCACACACGCAGCGAAGCCATGATGGGTTAATTAATTCAGCTTGCCCTGGCAGTAAAAGCACGCCCCGTCTGCCTCATAAATCTAGCTATTTTATATTAAAAAATTGGATTGGATATGTAGCACACCCGTTAATCATGTTGGTTTCTAATTGTTCCATTCGCTGCCCTCTCGCCGTCCGGTCAGCTGCGGGCGGATCCACTGGGCGTGGCGGCACTCCTTTCCATGCCGATCCACGGCTGCGACGCCCCCTCACTTCCCCTCAATGATGGTGGTGGCGGCGGCCTTCCACCTAGCGCGTTGGCGTCTGCTGCTCTGCTCTTTCCTCACCCGCGGCGTCAACCCTTCAACTATCGATGGCGACTCCGACGACGGCGCGGCGCGGCCCCTTCCCCGTCCTGCATCGCGCGGCTTTCCCTCGTGGTCCGGCTGCCGTGCGACTCACCCCTTGCAGATGGCCCTCATGGCAGCGGTGACGAGCCGAGTGCACGGCCCGTCGGCCCCACGGCGGCGCTCGTACATCAGGAGCACCCCATGGGGCCCGATGCTTTGAGCAGATCGTCACGGCAACGGTACAGGTGAGTCTGCGGGAAGCAGGGGGCGCACCTCGCTTTGTTTCTGGCTTTGTGGCACCTTATGATGTTTTTATTTCTCGGCAACAAGCGCTCATGGATTTGGCATCTACCGCTGGTCTCTTCTACTCGTGGATCTGCTGCTCGGTTCGCCAAGGCCATGGCCCTACATGCTACCTGCGCTGCATCAGAACAAAGATCACATTACCGCAGACAACAACCTGACGCCGACGATGCCAACCGACCAAGTGCTGACGCCAACTATGCCAACCGACCAAGTGTTTTTGTTGCCGTATCTTTTTTTCCTTTCTCGAAGAGATGAATGTTCAAGTATTTCTGTGCTACAGACAAGTCTTTCGCGATATATGTTTTTCTCTTCTAGATCTCCCCACTGTTTAGATTTCATCTGGAATTTAGTATCTTTTATTCCTTTTTTATCATGTATAACCTAGACGTGCTTCATATTTTCCTGTGATTTTCTTTTTGTTCTTCTTGTTAAATTCAACTTTGGTACTTTGATGATCAAATAATGGTAATTCAAATATTGTAATTCAACGACGACATTGTGGTAACTTCAGCTGTGGTATGAAACACAATGACACTTGTGGTAATTTCTTCTATGGTAACTGGATGACACTTTTACGGTAATTTCAATCAATTTGGTAAATGACATGCTCCTCACAATATGGATGATTGTATGAGACGGCGGTAACTCAGTGATACAATTTTGGTAAATTCTACTATGGTAACTCGATAGTGCATTTGTCGTAAATCAAACTACTATAATTTAAACTGGATAGTGTATATTTGGAGTTACTACAGTTTGGATGCAAGCTATATATGAGCAACAAGTTATTGTAGTAACAAGATGAATTTGAATCAAACGGAATTTTTCACGATAATCCTAATTTGGGGGTAAATTCTACTATGGTAACTTCGATAATGCATTTGTTGTAAATCAAACTACTATAATTTTTAAACTGGATAGTGTATTTGGAGTTACTACAGTTTGGATGCAAGCTATATGAGTAGTAACAAGTTGAATTTAAATCAAACGGAATTTTTCACGATAATCCTAATTTGGGGTTACTACATTTTGAATGCAAACTACGTTTACTATTTTGTAAATTTCTTGTAGCATATATGAATCTGGTAACTCCCTGAATATTTACCACATTTCAACATATATTATTATATACTAGTAACAAAAGTTCGATTGACATGTGCACTCTCGTAATCCTTGCAAGCGCATGTATGTACACTTACGTGTTCTCGTAATCCTTGCTAGCTTGTGCGTACCGCCGGACCAACTAGTTGTCGAAATCAACAACCTGAGCAAATCAAGGAGAACCAATTACTATTGGTCACGTTAATAACTTCCTAGAAATTACCGTAGCAGCAGCGCGCTGGTCATGCACAGCTTATATAGTACAGTAACTAAATAATTATTTTCACCAATAATAACCGGCAACGGTAACGGAGGATCGTCACCAATTATGGTAAACCGCATGCACATGCATGCATGCGCCTGCTCCCAGCCTGGCACGCACCGGCATGTGCTCGATGGGTCAGAATTGGTGCAGCCATTGTGCGGTCAGTCGGCCTGGCTACAGAATTAGTTATTCTATAGCCGGCTACTGAATAAAATCTCACCCTATATATATATATATATATATATATATATATATATATATATATATATATATATATATATATATATATATATATATATATTCTATTTTCTAAATATCCTTAGTTTGAAAATAAGCCTCCAAATCCACCACTGCCATCACGAATGATAGCCTAAAGTAACTACCTTTATCCACAGACACCATAGTAGAAAATATATAAAATGAACTAGTAAATATGCATACAAATCATCATCCTCTGTCATTATTATTAAAAAATACCTAAAATTACTTGTTAAATCTAAATTATGTACATTTATGATTATAAAAGAAAAGTATTCAGTGTATGCTTCAAGGAAACTCACTTTTGTCATCGTTAATATAGAACAAGATAAGTCAAACTATAAAAGTAATTATTGCATTGCTATTATTAAAAATAACATAAATTATTTTACTCGTATCACTGTTAATATAGAAACAAGAACTTAAGGCATACATAATGATTTTTTTGTCACTATGTATGCCATATATAACATATATGTATGTAGCAATGAGCAGGTCTAGTTCCATGCCAAATAAATAGCTAAAGCTAATAAAGTTTTAACTAAACATACGTCAAACAGAATGGGCATGTACGATGCATAGAAAAAAAAAAACACATGTCGGCAAACAAGTACATAGGCTACGTTGCAAATAAAAATGAATGAGAATGAGAAAAGTATAAATTGGTCAATATGTTTATTACAAACATTTGTCAAACACAGTGGACATGCGATGCAAAAGAAAAAAAACATGCTATGATGCATAAAAGAAATGAATGAGGAAGAAATTGGTCACTGTGTTGACAAACACATGGTTGTAGATGACAATTTTGTAATAATGGTATTGTGTCAGAATATGAATAAATAAAAGGGAGCATAAATAGAAAAAATGTAAAAGAGAGCATAAACAGAAAAATGTTGAGTAATTGTGAATTCTATACATGACTTTCCAATTCTCATCTCTCAAAGGAATGAATATCCCATGAAGCAGTATAAGCTTCCATGTTAAGACTAGTAAACTCATAGATTTAGCTGAAAAGTAAACACACCGATTTGTGCTTTATAAGACGACTCCACATAATGGTATTCATGGATAGTCTTATCACAACATTTATGCATGTGGTGCCAGAGTGTAGTACACGATTGCTTAAGTTCCCTTGATCAAAACTTTCGACTTGAGTTCGAGTTTTCATGTAGTACCCACATTTGTGGCTATCCAAGTTTTTTAATGATAGGCACGTGCCCATTTACGGTAAGAAACATGTGAAGACTTCATTGATATTAAGATCTACCATCCCAATCCATATATTAAAATTGTTCATAAGAGTAGGGTGTGCATCTATGTATTTATAGGAGTTAATGTGCGTGCATTATGTGAATATTACTCATAAAATACTCCGGATAAGTATTCACAAAAAATTAATGTATATAAAAAAATACCTTCTCGGCTGTGGTACTAAGAGTACTCGCATCACTACCATGGTCCGGCTCTGTCAGGGCCTGAAATGTGAAAACTAGTTACACAAAAAAGTCGTTGGACACTAAACCAAACACAATTAAAAATCGCCCTCTCACTTACATAGACGCAAACTTTGTGCATTTTGCTCAATGATGGTAAATATTTCTTCTTTTGTGCTTCTGAACCTAGTTGCGCTGCTCAAACATATGAAAGATGTTAATTAATAGTTGTTTGGTTTAGTGTCCATATGATCATTTTTACACATACTCTCTCTCTAGAATCTAGCTAGTTGTTGTTTTGAGGGATAAAAATGATCATATGGATGAGAGAGAGAGAGAGAGAGAGAGAGAGAGAGAGAGAGAGAGAGAGAGAGAGAGAGAGAGAGAGAGAGAGAGAGAGAGAGAGAGAGAGAGATGTGTAAAATAAATCAACACATACCGATGCTAAGCATGGCAAGACATGACTGAACTAGACAAAATGAAGCGATGCTTGCATCCACACGAGCCATCTCTGAAATGCACATAGCATAAGCAGTTGCTGATATCCCAGGACATCCATAGCCCTGAAAATAATAACAAAGTAAAACATTAACCATGTTCCATATAAACATGACTGAGTGTTCATGTTTTTCTTGTACTGTACTCAGGTGTCATTCACAGTATAAAGAAGCAAATGTGTTCAAGGTGATACCAGCTCAAGCATGTAGGACACTTTGGATTCACTAATTATTTGGAAATGACATTATTACTGTGCTAGGAATGATATACATTAATGTGACGGACATAAAAAATGTTTGGAACTTACTATATCTTATTATTATTAAGCCCATTTTCCCTCGTTCAAAATTTTAGGTTGTTTGAGCTTTATCCTAAGTTAAACTCATCTAATTTTCACCATATTTATAGAAAAATATATTAATATATATACAATACCAAACAAATACACTAAATACATTTTATAGTGTATCTAATGACTATAGTTTATTGTTGTAGATGTTCATGCATTTTCTATAAACTCGATGAAAAAATGGAGAAATTTGGTTTAAGATAATGCTAGAATAACTTACAGTTTGGAATGAAGTACTAGATTTGATTTTTTTCTATTAATGGTGCATACTATTTCCCATAAATTTCCAATTGTGCACATCCGTCATAGTAGTTTATTACATGGTCTATCTGAAAGGTAGATACATGGTGAGATTTTTTTGTTCCATGATTATAATAAAACTAGTGAATTTGTTAGTTATAAAACTCTTAAACACATATTGAGTCATGAGCATAACCTGCAAATTTAGATAAAAGGGTCACATCTTGTTTTTCTAAGCAACAACACTGAGGTATTCGCTAATGCAATGTTTTACTAATCACAGTATTCCATCTTTCAGCTAATTGGTGATGCAATAATTTCCTATATTTCTAGCTTCAAAAACATATTTATATACCTTGATGATGCCACCTGTGAATCCAAGAGAGCCCAACTTCGGTACCAGATGGTATGGGAACTCCGCTGTCTCCCAGTACTATCAAGGCATCCAAAAGAAACAACAAATAGAAGCTAATAATCAGCGTGCATCAATAGTTCAATACTACATTGCTACTCATTTTGGTCTCTGCCGATCTCTTGCAGATGAGTAATGGATGATCCAGGTTCAAAAAAAAAAAATATTACATTGCTGCTACATTTTTTCCAAATTAGCGTGATGAACGTCATTCTCAACTACAAAAATAAAAAAAATATAGATACATATATACTGACTAGACTATATATATGTGTGTACAAGCCTGTACGCTGCCTAACCTTTGGTATTATTGGAGCAACTTCTTTCTCCATAAAGTGCCGAACCCTGATTCGTAATTTCTTCTCCTCCGTCGTCAGGAGCTCATCAAACTGGTAGTAGTCTGACACTAGAAACCAGACAAAATGATGTCACCAAGGAGTCACTGTAGATTCTCATGCATATGTGAAAAAATATATGGAAATAAAACTATGGCCCAAGCCATGAACCGTCGAGTGTAAATACATTTTTACTAGCGGTTTCTTAAGCCTACCCCTAGTAGAAATACATGATTTTACTAGTGGCCTTAAAAAAAAACAGTTAGTAAAAAATGTAATTATACAAATGGTTTTCTTAACCTAGTGTCACTACTAATAATTTGAATTTTTCAAATGACCTCAGATGGATACATGGTCTAAACAAAAGTTGTAGTATTCGAAAACATCTACAACTCTTTAGTTGATTACATTTCATTTGAAATCATTTAGAGCTCAAAAAATTATGTTTTTAAGGCTAATGATTTTAAAATTCCTATTTTTTAATCTCAAATGATCTCAGATGGAAAAATGATCAAAAGTGTAAATGCAGATCTCGACAAGATCTAAAATTTTGTACTTGGACATTTCAGTCAATACTAGAGGAATGTTTTTGTTGTTAGTAAAAATGACTATGGTACTCCCTCCGTTTCAAATTATAAATTAAACTTTGACTTTTTTGGTTCATCCATTTTGCTATGTATCTAGACACACTATTATATCTAGATATATAGTAAAATGAATTTACCAAAAAAATCAAAGTGACTTATAATTTGGAAAGGAGGGAGTACGGTGCAATGGTAAGGGCTGTAACACGTGAGGCTTGAGGATGTGAGTTTGATTTCCAGATATCATGACTGTGTGTATTTATCGTGAAAAAGAAAAAAACATTGGAAATTATCGTGAAAAGGAAAAATCATTAGAAATCTAGTATGGGTCTCCCTTGATATTTTTTTTGGGGTATGTTTAGCATGATTTGTAATTTTTTTTGAAAAATCATTTGTTGCAGTTTCCTTAAAGAAAACCATCGGTGAAAATATTTATAGTGGCGGATCAGTGGCGGTTCTCTAGAAAAATTCTTCCTTGGTCCCTTGGTCTGCCATTCTCTCCCTCGAGCATGAGAGTCATGACCAGTTTTCTTGGGTTTCTATTCCATCCATGATCTAAATTTATGACCAGTGCTCATATATACGATGTTCTATAGGTTGATTTTAAGATATTTTAGAATAGATAGATGGTATATAAGGTACTGCATGCTCCGTTGCAATACACATGCAATTTTGACCCAAAAATTTTGCCGGCACTGCACCCACTCCACACAACTCTCCCACATGTTCATGCATTTACACAATTTTTCATCACAGCAGATTTGGAGAATATTATTTATTACCAGTTTATAATTGACAGCGTAAGCGTTAGTAGAAAGCTTACTTGGTCTCAGGTTTTTTTTTTTTTTTTTTTGCCCGTTGATACGACCGACTTGAGAAACATTTACTTTTGAGTATAGAAGTTTGAATTCAAAGGGACGACTGTACGTTGTTTATTAGTACTACTACTACTTGCCAAGTGTACACAATTTTTCGTCAGCGCAGATCTGGAGAATATTTATTGTCAGTTAATAATTGACAGATTAAACGTTAGAAAGCTTACAATGTCTTAAGTACGACTGGCTCGAGAAACATTTACTTTTGAGAATAAAAGTTTGAATTCAAAGGCACTTGGACTGTACGTTGTTTACTACTACTACTGCTTGCCAAGTGTTCAGAATTCTAGCTACCTAGCTTTATACAGTGAGTATCTAATAATTTTAGAAGACTAATAGTATCCCATTGCTTAGAAGTATCTCCATAATTAAAAAACTCTTGGTAAATCAACGAATTTTACTTCCAAGTGGTGGCTAAAAAATAGTTGGGAGCATATTTATTAGGTTCCTCCAACAGTTTGTAATATCTCAGTTCTAAAATTTAGAAGACAATTTTACATTATGAATCTTGGACTATTTCTAAATCATCTTTAACCGTTATTTATATTATTGAACCCTGTCTTACTCTTTATTCTTCCTCACGTCCTTCCACCTCCAGATTGGCTTCTTCCTCACGTCCTTTCACCTTTAGGTTGGCTGATGGATACGTGCATGTATATATCCATTGGATTTGGTCAACTTTCCCAAGCATGAAAGGATTGAGAGTTGAGACTAAGAGTTGTTAGAGAGTAGTTTTTTTCAATCTTGCCAGAAATCTAGATTAGGAGTGGGCTTTGAAAACTCTCTTCTAAACTTAATTATATACAACCTCTGACCTAAAATAAATGTCATTTTGGGTTCAATCAGGCCAGAATTTTTTTAAGTTTAACTTAGATGTCTAGTAGATTTATAAACATATTATCAACATTTGTATCTCAGAATAAGTTTATTATGAAAATATATTCAACAATTAATATAATGATACTTATTATGCACTATAAATAGCAACAATTTCTTGTATATATATTCGGTCAAAGTTAAAAGCGTTTGACTTCTTGAGAAATAAGAATGACACATATTTTGTGATGGGAGTATATCATAATTGGGTGTGTCCTAACAAAATGTGGATAGGTGAACTGTTAGAGAAGAAAAATCTAATAAATATATTTTAAGTCCTTAGTTTGAAATTCAAAATTTTAAAAATTTAGATGACTTCAGGTAGAGACACAACCCTATATCAGAATTGTAGTGTGCCAGTGACATAGGGTGGACAACATGTCACCTCAAAATTGACAAGGAAAAAGAATGGTAATTTAGAATGCCACGGGACATAATTAAGATAGGGAACTGATGATGGAGAGTGATGTTTGTTGCAAAAAAAAGAGCTTTACTTTTGACTCTAAGGATTAACTGAAGCACTCATTATCGAAAGAAAAAATTTAGCACTAGTATTAATTACTGTACTTTATACAGGTAACAAATGTACTGTAATTCTTAACGTGTACCTGCTGCTGGAAAGGCTGATGCCGCCGGTGTTAGCTGAGGACAACGGACGGATAGGTCCAACGCCGGCGATGGCCTGAGTTCTGAATGCTTCATCATGCCCTTGGAACAGGGTCCTATATATATGCAATATCCATGTCTTATTATTGCCATGTGTATAGTGTATGGTACTTTACACATGCATGCATTGCTACTCTGCACAATAACCACAAGTCGAGTTTCTTTCACGAAACATGTACAATATGGAAGACTCTCGATGCATAGCACTTGTGTATATTTCATAAAGGAAGAAAAAAACTGAGGACGAGCCACGATTTCAATTATCATTTATTTGTGCTTATTAATTATATGTACTACATGCATGGATGCAAAATTTCAGAGGTGATCAATTAATCTCACCGGGTTCTTGCGCTGTCGGCTGATTGCAATAAGACATGCTGGGGGCAGGAGCGCAGCGGACGCGGGTAGAGGACTAGAAATATGGTTTGCTATAGAGGGACCTGTAGGCAAGTGCAGGATGCAGCAGGATGTGTATGCCCAAAGAAGAGACTTTATAGAAGTATTCCATGATCCATGGAGGACTGAGATCACAAGAAACAGCTAGCGTAACGGCTTCTGGCTTCACATATATAGGTGCTTTATTTGTCCGGATATTCCATATTTCTTTTAGAATTGGTCGATACATGCATGGTGTTGACAGGATTGTGGGGAAATAATACTTTAGATGGTTTGATCTTGTCCCCATATAGAATTACAACAAATTTCGTACTAAACAGTTTCAGTTTGTGTCGTAAGCATCTGTCTGAAGACGCCGTAGCTGACACACATGCACGGGTCATAGGGATGCAGACATGCAGCTGGGCGGCTAGCGGCGGCCAGAACCCCACATCCGTAGGCCGTAGCAACCGCGAGACCTTAGTTTCACCTTACGAGGGTTGATGCAGCCACTAGGGACGAAACAAGTGCGGCTCTACATATGCACTTGCCTTTGCCTCACGGCCGGCAAACATACATCGGCAGCCGGCGCTTGCATGCTGTGTGCCTGTGTCTCTGCTTGCTGCGCGCCGAACGTCCTCCCCTGCTCCCTTCTCTTCACCGTTTTTCTTCCCCAGGGCCCGCAGACCGCAGTACGACATGAGCCGCGGCCCACCAACCACCACCGTCGCACCACCGCTCCTCCCTCATTTCCATGTCCTATGAGCTTTGAAGTTTGAAGGAAGGGGCTCAAGGGAGGCGGGGAAGCAGATAGTGAGGACAGTGGTCGGGCGGTTAGGGAGACTGGCGACGGCAAAGGAGGCAGCCGGGCCAAATCAGGATAGGGGCATCACAGTGGCTCGCCGGCAAGCATAGCCATGGTGGCGGCGGCGATAGTGTGTGCGGGGGAGGGGGAGGAGGAGGAGGAGGCCGCCCGCGATGGGTGGCGGCAGGAGCAGGGCCGGGGTGAGGCTAAGCACAAGGAGGAGGGGCAAGGGCATGCAAAGAAGATAAACGGCAACTGAGGCTCGGTTACGGTCTGAACACCCAGACCCCAACACTCCCTGCTACAGGACCAATAGCCAACATCGCAACCATAGGGGACAGAATCTATAGCTTTTCAGGTTCAATATGCAAGAATAAGTTACTATGGAAGACGATATACAAGTATGGTTGGTATATTATTCCTTGTTTTGCAATTCAATTAACTCAATGAATTCCCAACATGTTTTCAGAACATTGTGAGACTATTTGCAACGGTTGGAAGGCACCTCTACAAATTGGATCTTTAGGGGGTGGCTGGGGACAGGAGCGACCTCTAGAAATCGATCTGTGTAGAGATGACTGCACTTCAAGCACCACCTTTACAAATCATTGTTCACAAATCATAAACCTAGATCTACAAAAATTAATCTGAAGAACTAGGATAACTAGGACAACACCGATTTGGTAGTGCAAAACCACTAATAAAGCCGGATCAATAAATCATCCAGGATTTCTCAAGCGGCGGTTCGATGTGGGAAATGAACTGTATAATAAAATCTAATGCAGACGACCTCCTAGCTAGTTCAGTTGGTAGTGCCCACCCATTGTTAGATTCCTAGTCTGGACGATCGTGGGTGTCACACTGGGGATTTTCCCGAGTAGACACGTTTTGAGATTTATCAGACAGTCTTAACTACGCTCGAGCATCACGTGGTCTAAGCATAATTGCCCATTTATGAGTCTTACATGATAGGCCAGTGCTCCGACATGTTTAAGAAAACAATAAAATCTAATCTAAGATTCTGATTTTAATCTAGCATTCTGATTTTTTTGTGACGGATTATAGAATCCTATCCGGATCCAAACGCACGCTTAGTTGTATAAATGGATGATGATTTGGAGTGAAGCTTGGGTTGACCCAAAAAGGTTGTAAAAAATCTCAGAATCCTATAATCTTATCAAAGGCTAGGTTTACAGAATTTGGTCATATATGCACAGAATCCTAGATACATTAGAGATTATTTTTGTTAGAATCCGGATTAAGTAAAATCCCATCAAACAGGACCTAACTGGTACATGGCTGGCTAGCAGCACTTTATACGGACGCAGCGCAGGACACGGACGCTTCCTGAACAAGGTCTCAGACTCAACCACAAAGTATGGACATAGTAGTGTATAAAAACTCACGGACTCAACTGGCTAATCGATAAACACAGAACTCCCAGCCCAAAAGAAGATATATATTAAAATCATCTGGCCATGATGCAGATGAGCATCTCCAATAACTTCTTAAAATTGACTTGTCAAATCTTGAGTTTTAGCAAGTTACTAATTTGTTTGTCAAGTGAAAAAAAGACTTATCTTCAACAACTCCTTAAAACTCACTTGCCAAAACGAAAAAGCCCGCTAACGAATGAAGAGGCCCGCCAAGCGAACGAAGAGCCCCGCTAAACGAACGAAGAGCCCCACTAACTTCTCTCGATAGCAAGTCCTTTCCGCGTCTTGGATATATGATAGCGAGGCCCGTGAATAGCAACTTGGGATAAATAGCAAGTTGGTTTGAGGAGTTGTTGGAGAGGGATTTTTGTGTTTTTGCCAAATTAATACGAATAGCAACCTCATTTGAGGAGTCGTTGGAGATGCTCGATGGCTGCATGGAATGACATACTGATATTACTAGCCTCCACAATTGATTTGGTCAGGTTATCTCTTGAGGCGTCATCGAACCAAATTGAATAATTTTCTTGGCTTCAATTCTTGATTCTTCTCTTTAACTAAAGCCGTCTGGCTTAGATAAACTTCGAAGCTTCTTTTTCATGAAACAATCAGCAAAATTGGTTGACTTGCTTTGCATAACAACGCCCATGATATTCCCATTATTCTTTGTGTCAACATTACTATATCATGAGTATAGGTCAATCAGAATGCTCCTATAATGACATCTTCACTTTTGAAGTAGCAAATATATACCTCCTCTAGCATTGGTTTCAGAATATGATGAACTATTCTTGTGCAAAAAAGAATAATTATTGGAACGATCACCATTTGTAGCATCAACATTAAACTGCATAAATGACAAGCATTCATTGATGCAATATCATAGTCCATTGTATCAACATAATTTCTAATGAAGAATTTAACTCGCCCCTTGTGGGTAATTTTTAGTGTGCCACTTTAATTTGACTCATGCATTGCATATAACATGGCATTGGAAGCGTCCGCGTAGATAAAGATGGTGCATTCACCAAATCTAAACTAATAACATTAGTAAAACTCCCACCATCAACAATCAATTTGTATATCTTGTCTTAAATTTTGCACTCCGATTGAGATATATTAGAATGTTGCCTCTTCACACTAGCAACAGTACCATCACTACTACAGAAAATAACAAAGATGACGCGTCCTCAGAGACGGTTCTTATACACCGTCACAAATAGAAGTATTTGAGACGGGCATTTCAGTACCCGTCTCTACTAGGACGCGTGCACAGTCGATCCGTCTCAGAATATTTACATTTGAGACGGGTAATGTTTAACACCGTCTCATCATTTCTCTGCGACGCGCCGTGTTTCGAACCGTCTCTAGTAAAGTGCTATATAAGAGATAGTAGTTTAGAGATGGTTTTGCTTTATTTGCCATATATAGAGGAAGCTCAGATTCAATATCACAAGAGGAAGCACTAGGATGCAGGATACTAGAGAAAAATCAGCACTCCCATATATAACTGTCAGTTCGGGCACTTCGACCTTCAGCAACAACTAAGAATCTTCTTTCTTTATTTTTTCTTAGAACTATCCACTAGATTGGTGGCTATAGATTTTGGGCCATGAGCAGCAGTTACATTTCTCAAGTGGAGGAGCAAATTGGCGTCGTAGCACAACCTTCGTTTCTCTCCATGCCCAGTAATTCGTATCTCTCCATGTCCAGCAACGATCATATTTTTCCAAGTCAAGCCACCATATCAAAACATCCGTAGCAAATGTCTCTTCTGCATAATATATCTTTAAGGCCGATTTGAGTCAACAACCCTAGAAGAAATCCTCCATATCATCTTCCCAATAATAGTACTCCTTGGGATATGTTGCTAGAGATAGTTGTGGCACAAATTAACTTCCTTGAGCAATTTCAAGTCAGCCATCATAACAAAGAAGTGAAAAGATAGCAAAAGGTACCGTGAGCAACCCAGATCTAATACCAACTAACGAGGACATGCCTGTGATGCCCAAAATTTCTCATGATCTTTCACGGTACAGAAGTATTGAATCGGCACCAAAGGTCAAGCTCTTCAAATAATTGGAGATCAAATACTGTATACTCTTTGATCTAGGAATTAGATTAGACCTCTCTTTGATTTAGCAATTAGATTAGACCTCTGAATATTTTTCTGAATCTATGAAATCGCTTGTCTGAATTAATTAGCGCAACCATGTGGATATATAAATCTGTCTTCAGGCCAACAATTTAGATTAATGAAATATGATTAATAGTAGCTAGCAGCAGTAGCACCACACGAGTAGTCTTAACCAAAGATGGATATCGCTAAGAAAACAAACAAACAAAGCAATTCTCGCGACGAATCAAACAATAATATTATATTGTTATCTCCACCAAAAAGTGTCCAGCCCTAACCTGATTGGTTAGCGCTGCAGCTGCTAATGCCAACCTTTCTCAATATCATACAATTTCCACGGCACAGCAGTAATGAACAGCAAGATAACTCGAGTGACAAGTACAAACTCTCCAATAGAAACAACGTTCAATAAAATATTGATTGGATCACCACGGCAACACAGAGACAAGATGGATAAAGCAGTACTTGTAATCCACTCGACAAATCACAGGAGAAAACGGATGAAAATATATAGCAACGATATAGAGATCAACTTAAAGTAGTAATAGATGCAGTCCAAACCTTAGGATAATCCTTCCATCCATGGCAACGACGTACCACGATGAGAAGAAAGGGGCCGGGAACTCCAGGAATTACAGTATGCGTCTAGTCTAGACGACTGATCACACACGCCAAACAGAGACAATGGAGAGGCTTAAGGCGAGCACTTGGCATTACACTTACACGTCACTTTTCCACTTCTGATTTCCACGTTTTAGTTTCCAAGTCTTTTCCATGTATACTTTCAAACTAGTAGTTTCTTGGGGGTCAACAATGATTATATGGTCCAACAAAAAAAGCTTCAACACGTGTTTTTTTTTTTAAAAAAAAAAAGATAAGGGCAAAAGAAGCTTCTTGTTGGATAAAAGAATATCTACAGCGTGGTGAAGCTAAAATCATGTAAAGGTAAAACTGTTGTTGCCTTGGTGGTTGGTGTCGAGCTGCTGGCCACTGTATCGTGTTTCCTTCGCAATCCATCTCTTTATTTCCTTTCCCTTCGGATACCTTGACTACTACTACCACGAGCGTGGTATGTATGTATGCATGCATGCTCTGTTTGCTGCGAATTGAACGAAGTTCCATGTTTGGCACCGCCTTGCAGCAGCTAGAGCCGGCTTGACGGCCTAATGCTGGAGATGCCAGTGATCTCCCTTGCAGCGACGAGGGCGTTGACGTCGTAGCTGCCCTCGTACGAGTACACCGACTCCATGTCGCAGAACGCCTGCAAAAATTGCATATGTGCATCACATACAGTAGACCAGACCAGATCCAATTTCCCTTCCAACAATAGAAGACAGCGTTAACTTCATCAGCTATGGAAGGGAATATGCTACACGAGGGCGACCGACCTTCCCAACATGGAAATCAGTGACGATACCGTTGCCGCCGAGGAGCTCCCTGCCGAGCGCCGCCGTCTCCCGCGCCTGTTTTGTAATCCAGGCCTACACAATCGACAGAGAGAATGGCTGTTTCAGTTTCAATTTTTTGTTTGTTATTAGTCATCACGGCTCAGAAACCACCGTGTCTGGACAGTGTCTGACGAGTGACGACTGACCTTGCCCAGGCTAGCCTGGCCTGAGGTCATCTTGCCGGTGTCGTGTAGCTTGCAGAGTCGCCAGCCGAGGACCGACATGGCCTGGATGTTCCCCAGCATCCTCATGAGCTTCTCCTGGTTCAGTTAGAACGCCGCTAACGGCACACCAAACTGCTGCCTCTCTAGCAGGTACCTGATCCATCCAATGTGGTACATGCAGTACATCAACATCATAAAATTAATCATATATCGATACGTGCCAACGAGGTGACTGGTGAGTTCATACCTTAGGCACACGTCATAGACCCCCATCGCAATGCCGATGCTAGTCCAGGCAACCATGATCCGCGCCACGGACAGGGCCTGCAACCATGCATGCATTGAAAAGAACTGCAGCACAAATTTGACTTCGATCGATTTCCAGCTGTGGGTTCTAATTAAGCTGGACATCAATCATCTACCGATCCCAGTTTTCTTACGTCCACGAGATCCTGAAAGCAGTTGGCGCCAGGCAAGCGGTTGTCATCGGGGACAAAGACGTTCTCCAGCTTGATGTTGCAGTTCTGGACAACCCTCAGCGACACCTTGTTCTCGATCTTGCTGATCTTCAGGCCAGGGCTCCCACTGTGGACAATGAACCTGCAAATCATATACAAATGTTTGGTCCACTCAACAGAAACATACATCTGAGATGGATGTATATATAGTTGTATACGTATATAATTAAGTGATCAGTGTGTAAGTTCATAAAACATGCACATAGGCACATAGTATCCTGCCTAATTACCCGTTGATCTGTTTGGTGCTGGTATTCCATGCAAGAACGAAGAACACATCGGCGAAGCTACTGTTTGCCGGCCAGCGTTTTTGACCGTTAAGGACCCACCCTCCAGGGACCTAAGGGCATAAGTCCAATGGAATAAGTAGCAACAATGACATGTTTCTATTTTTGTTCAAAGCAAAATACTACTCCCTCCATCCAATCATAACATTTATTTATGGATTATTTGTGCATACTCACAATTGCTTAGGTTCCCTTGTTGAAAACTGTCTACTTGAGTTTGAGTTTTCGATGTTGGATACTCACTGGCTAACTAATTTTTTAATGGTAGGCGACATACCCATTTACAATAAGATACATGTGAAGATTTCATGATCTTAAGATCTACAAGCACAATCTTTTTTTTTTTTTTTTATTTTCGTAAGAGTAAGGTGTGCATCTATGTGTTTATAGGGGATGTGCATGCATGTATGTGAGCATTAATCATAAACATATGCATGGCATAAGTATGTTCTTTCACAAAAAAATTGTGTATATAAAAAAGTACCTTTCTAGCCATGGTACTAAGATTACTCGCATCGCTACCGTGGTTCGGCTCCGATAATGCCTGAAAAGTGAGAAATTACATACACATAGTAGGACACGGAGCCAAATTTCACTGGAAGGTTACCTCCGCACTTACATAGACGCAAACTTTGTGCATTTTGCTCAATGGCGGTAAATATTTCTTCTTCTGTGCTTCTGAACCTAGTTGCGCTGCTTGAACATATGCAAAGATGTTAACAATTGTTTGGTACCTATAGAGCTATTGACATTAAATAACTAACAATGGAGCGGTTAAGTTTTACCATGAACACTAATAAGGAAGTGGATCTTTTCTAACGGTGAATAAATTTCTGAGCGGTTAATGTGGGACTAGATCCTTTTGCAGCTTGGATGATTATAATTACTATTGCAAAACTGTTATGAGTAAATTCATCATAATTCTAGTTCTTCTTGATGTTTGGTTTATCTTTTGTGGCCACCATTATGTTTTGTGTGTGGAGACTAGTGAAATTCATGGTTCCACTACTGCATCTACAAAAGCCCCTTGAAACCTTCTTTATGATATGTCTTCCTTGTGCTTCGACCCTCTTAGTGGTCCCTTGGACCTATCTTTAGCCAATTCAAGCGTATGATTCTACCCCTCATACCTATACCTAAAGCTATTACTTCACTTGATCTCATCTACTAACTTAGATATACTAACAAAAAAATTGTTTCCACTATTGCTATCTTTGACAATTTTGGGGGCTCTAAAATAAATGATCACAACGGTTCTATGGTATACATAGTAAAGCAACACATACCGATGGTAAGCATGGTAAGACATGACTGCACTAGGCAAACTGAAGCGATGCTTGCATCCACACGAGCAATCTCTGAAATGCACATAGCATAAGCAATTGTCGATAGCCCAGAACATTCGTAGCCCTGAAATAATGGCAAACTAAAACATTAACCGATTTCCACATAAGCTTGAGTGTCCAAGTTTTTCTTGTATTCAAAAGGTGTAATTCACAATATAAAAAAGGAAATGTATTCTAGGTGAAACCTTCACAAGCATGTAGACCACTTTGGATTTACTAATTAATGAGAAATGACATTATTATCATGCTAAGTCAAACTCATCTAATTGACCATGTTTATAGAAAAATATATTAATATATTTAGTATAAAAATACACTATAAATATATTTAATATATAATGAATCTAGTTTAATGTTGTCCATTTTGTGCATTTTTCTATGAATTTGATCAAAGTTCATGAAATTTGGTCTATAAAGCTAGAATGACTTTGGAGGGGGGCTACTAGATTTGACTTCTTGCTGTTAATGGTGCACATATTATGTCCCATCCTTTTTTTTTTTTTAATAAGCCAGATGTTGATGCCATTGGAAATTTTTGTCACAAATAAAAAAATACTAGTGACTTTATAAATTGCCCCAAGTTTCTAAATGCCAACATTTCTATCATGTATTGTTTTTTACTTGATCAATGCTCTTATTGCTAAACTTGCATTATTATGCACATTCTATTTGAATTATAGATGCATGGTGACATTTTTTTTTTTTTGTTCCATGGTTTCCTATTTGTTTAGCTCCCACCAAATGACAACATTTCTTTTCATACAAGCATCTCCTAGCTATAATGTCATTGTGTATTATTTCTTTTAACAGATCTAGTCATCTAGTCCAAAACCCTCAACCAGCATATAACATGCATGAAAACCACCAAGAAGCCTCCATCTAGAGATCTTCCTAATGCAACAAGATTCTTGACTCCCAAGACACACACACACCTTGTTAACTTCATAGTATTATTTTACCAAACCATATATGCAAACGTGCCTTTACATTTTTACGTACCTTGATGGTGCCACCCATGAATCCAAGAGAGCCCAACATGGGAATGAGATGGTAGGGGAACTCTGCTGTCTCCCAGTACTATCAAGATATTTCCCACAAAGAACAAATTAAAGCTAATCAGCATGCATCAATACTTGGTTTTTTTTTCTAAATTAGCATCATCAACCAACATTCCACAAAAATAAAAAAAAATCACTTATACTAACTTGACTATGTGTGCAAGCTGGCCAACCTTTGGTATTATTGGAGCAACTTCTTTCTCCATAAACTGCCGGATCTTGATTTGTATTTTCTTCTCCTCTGTTGTCAGGAGCTCATCAAGCCGATAGTAGTCTGACACTAGAAACCAGACAAAATGGTGTATCTGATGAGTCATTATAAATTGTCATGCTAATGTGGAGAATATATATTTGAAAATATTACGTGGATGGGTCCAAACTACAACTCATGTCACAACCATTTCCTAATATCCTAGCTAGACACACTTGCGCATAAATAAATAAATGCATACAAATTAAACTACATATTGAAGATTACACTTTTATGTGATTGGTGTTGAAGATGTTTCAACACTCAATCAACCATAATGTTGCACTATTTTTACTTGCGAATTTATCAATACCTATTGTTAATCTATATCTAATATTACTGAAAATGTTCTTTCTCAGTTCCTGGATTTGACCTTTCTCACTTCCATTCTTTTATCATGTCTCTCGATTCGACTCCAAAACCTTCACTAGCACCGCACCACTCATGTGGTGAAGTGGCCGGTTGAGCCCATGTGCGTCACAGCTCCACATAGCTTGTCACATACATAGGGAGGGTAGCTCATCGTCCACCTTCCTTAACCTCACAATATAGGTGCACACAATAGCCACCTATTTAAGATCAGTCAACCTCTAATCAATTTTCCATATGGGATTAGTTCTTTTTTTTTTGCATTTTTCATTTGTTATAGCTCTTGGAATTTGTTAGATTTATTTAAAGGTAGGCCAAGCCAAATGCAGTCAAGACAACAAGCTCATTATAATTGGCTCAGACAAATCCAAAGGGTCATCCAACATATTGTACATCACGTTGCACGCAAGGATAAGTTTGCTAGTGTCAATGAAGATAGAAGTTTTACCAACCCAGTTTGGGACTAAAACTGAAGCAACATTTATACACCATGGTCGCCCTAACTTACTGAGGATACCACGGGGTACTTTATTCAGGCATGGTAACACAAATGTCTATATAAGGCCTTGTTTGACTACTCTCGTATCCACCTCAATTCACATGTATTAGAGTGTATAATCCACTAGTGGTCACTTCAATTCACTCGAACATATGTGAATTGAGGTAGACAAGATAGTAGTCAAACAAGGCCAATGTATGTGTCCTAATTTTAGATGGAAAGGCTATATAGATCCACGTGTGTCAGCACGGGATATACTGACACCTCGCCGCAAGAGCATATCCCGTATCTATGTTGGTGGTTGCATGTGACTTGATATGCTGATATGATATATATGTCTCCTAGATTCATGGTATAATAATAAGCTGATATGATATACTATTGTACGTTATCCAATTATTTCTCTTTCCCAGCTATAGACTGCCAAGGACTATATCTATATAACCCATATAGATATATAGAGACCACTACAAATCATTTAATGCTATAAAGCTGCCACCACATTGAGCCATGTTATCCCAAAAATATGGATCATCCATTTTATGTGATTAACTTAATATTTATTGTCAGTTATAAGTTGAGAGCCTAAACATTAGAAAGCTTACTTGGTCTTATGCTTTTACCCGGTTTGATACGACCGGCTAAAGAAACATAAATTTTTATAGTAAGAGTTTGAATTCAAAGGTATGTGTATGTATACTGTATGTTTTTACTACTTTTCTCAATTGTTCATAATTCTATCTAGCTATAGCACTAAGTTAATGTTATAATAGCATTTGATTGCTTAGAGTCTGTTTGGTTCAGAGCTTTATTTGAAAAAGTTTGTGAGCTGTGAGCTGTGAGCTGTAGAGCTGTTACGAGCTATATGCAATGCAAAAAGTCATAAGTTGTTTTGTTAAAACAACTATGAAACCTATTCCTCTCTCTCTCGCTCTCTCAACAGTTATGAAATGTCTCTATTTGCACACATTTGAAAAAGTAGAAAGATCCAAGATGCTGCGAAAAATATACCACGCAACAGCTGTTTCTTAGAAAACAACTTCTGATTCACCCCTTTAAAACGCTTTCCATAGGCTAAATATAATCAACAACCACAGCATTAGATCATGTCCCTCGAGTTCTAAATAAAATCATCAACCACAATAGATCATTTGTCTATGTCCATACGTCTATAATTGGGCACATCTTAACCAGAAAATAGTCCCTCTTCAGTATTTTATCCCCCAACAGTTCAACTGACACAAATAATATATTAGGGTAGACAACATGGCATCCCAAATTTAAGGGTGAGGAAAGGTACGGTGACATATAGAGAATGCCACTACATTTAGGATGTTGGGTGGGGAACCGTAGGAGAGTGATTTCTGTTGAATAATAACTTTACTTTTGACTCTAGGGATTAACTGCAGCACTAGTATTGACTAGAGCTTACTTTAATAAATATAATTCTTAACGTACCTGCTGCTGGAAAGGCTGATGTCGCCGGTGTTAGCTGAGGGCAATCGACGGATAGGTCCAACGCCGACGGCCTGAGCTCTGAATGCTTCATCATGCCCTTGGAGCAGGGTCCTACAATATCCATGTCTTGTTACCATGATAGTGAATTGTTCATCATGCCCTTGAATAATGATTCATCTTGCTAACATAACTAATAATAAGTCGAGTTTCCTTCAAGAAACATCTACAGTAATGTACATCCATGCAAGACTATCGATGCATATAGGAATTGTATTTCGTAATAAAGGGAGGAGAATTCAGAACGCAGCGGACGAATGCGTGCATGGTTATGTACATGTATATATGTGTATGAAAAATTGAGAAATACAGGTAGAGCTAGTCAGCCCTAGGGCGACTCGGGCGGCACCTCCGGCGCTGCCACTCGCCGCCGCCCCCTCCCCTCGCCTCCCGGCCGTCGCGGAGCCCAACGCCGGCACAACCCGGCGGAAGGCCGTGAGGGCGACGGCTGGGTCGTCCTCACCGAGTTCTCGCGAGGCGGCGTCTCCACCTTCTCCTTCCCCCGCGCCCGCCCCCCCCACCTCTCTCCTTCACCTCCAGCCTCTCCGGCCAGCTCTCCGGCGGCCCGGTCGCATGTCTCCGGGCCGTGATCCGTGATCCGCGGCGGCGCTGGATGCACCTCCCCGATCCCGGCTGCGGCGGCCGCGCCAACCCCGATCCGCGGCGGCGCGGCCCTGCCCCCCCCCCTCGTCGACCCGCTCCGGCCTCACCAAGCCACCGCCCCGCGGCTTCTACATCGTCCTGCGGCGGAGCGGCTCCGGGAGCAGCGGTCGCGTCGCGATCCCCTGGCGGCGCGGCGCCCCTCCCCCTCCCGCGGCCGGCCTTCCCTCCATGGATGCAGTAAGCGTGGTTGGGTGGTCCGGCTTGGGGCGGTGGATTCGGGCGGGCGGCGCTGGGCTTCGTCGGCTTGGCATGGCCCCGAGCTCGGTGCTGCCTCCTCGGCTTGGGGTCGCGGTGGCATTCCAACCACCGCCGCGCCCTAGGCCTCCCGTCCCGGCCAGGTGCCCGTCCGGGATCTCTCTCGCCGCCGGATCCTGCTGGGCGGATTTGGGTGTCATCCTTCGGCCTCGAGTACACGGTGTACGCCACGGCCGTCCTCGGCGCCTCAACGGCGTCAGGGAGAACCTCTTGGAGTACTGGCTCGACCCATTCGTGGGTACGGCCATCGCGGCGCTCGTCTACATCACATCGGACAGCGCCCGCATCACGCTTTCTGATGCCTCGCGGCATCTGATGAAGACCCTGCCGCATTTGTTGTATGTAGGTTCGGCTTGGATGTGCTTTTGCAGGACTTTGGATTACGGGTGAAAACCCTGCCTGGCGGTGCTGGGCCGGCGGCAATGACGCACAACGTCATCTTCCCCCTTGGAGGCATCGCTGCAATTTCCTCTTCCTTTCGTTGATGATGGCGTCTGCGGATGTCATTTACCTTCTTGAAGGCATCAACACAAGCACACATACTCCTAGCCATGCCCTGCACAGCGACACTTGGGACTCAGCTGCGGCGTCAAGAGCTAGCCAAGGACACCCTCTCGGATCAAATAGAGGGTCGAAGCATTTTTGCTGTATTGTCCTGGTCAATCTATAAGACTATGGCTTTTCTTTCTTTTGTTTTTCTTTCGCTTTTGTAACTTTGGGCTGTGTACATCCCCGGATGTAGAGGCCGGATTTTAAATCCTTTATCGAAAAATATGTGTATGAAAAAAATCCAGAGAGGTGATATGATCAAGGGTATCTCACTAAATTCTTGCGCTATCTGCTTCTG
Source organism: Chrysopogon serrulatus (assembly GCA_015844335.1). NCBI lineage: Eukaryota > Viridiplantae > Streptophyta > Magnoliopsida > Poales > Poaceae > Chrysopogon > Chrysopogon serrulatus. The sequence continues at coordinate 61,430 of JADLZL010002316.1, read as the reverse complement.
GTAGCAATATGACTGGAGCACGAGCGCAGCGGGCGCGGATAGAGGACTAGAAAGATGGTTTGCTATGTGCAGTAGGCAAGTGCAGGATGCAGGAATGTGTGCTAAATGAAGAGTCTTTATTTACAGAAGTATTCCACGGAGGACTGAGATCACAAGAAACAACGTTACGGCTTCACTTATAGCGTTTGTCCGATATTTTTTTCTTTGTTAGACTAGACTAGAATTGGGAGCTATATATGCTGTCGACAGGATGTGGGAAAGTTACTTGTTTTAGATGGTTCGATCTGGTCCCCATATACAACCACAGCAAATTGCCCAATCTGCGTCGTCAGCAAGCATGTACCTGTTTACAGCTGCAGGTGGGGCGGCTATCTAGCATCAGCAGCGAGATGTACCTTACGTACGTGGGTTCATGCGGCGACCAGGGATGCAATGCAAGTGGGGGGTGGCGGCTTTGGCTTTCATCCTAAATTCCTCGTGGCGGCCCGCGAACATAGTACATCGGCAGCTGCCGCTCGCATGCTGTCTTATCAGGATTCAGGCTGCAAGAACAAGTCACTAAAATTCCTTCAATCGGCAAGCTGTTCGCCAAGGGACTTGCCATGCGTCTGGCTCCTCGCATCCATGAGCTCGTCCGGCCGAACCAGTCTGCATTCATTCATGGGCGAAGGATACATGAAAACTTCAAGACCGTCCAGTTTACTTGCCGTTGGCTCCATGCAACCCACCGACCTGCCGTCCTGCTCAAGGTTGACCTCGCCAAGGCTTTCGATACTGTTGCTTGGCCCTTCCTGCTTGAGGTGCTCGCGCACATGGGGTTTCCACTACGTTGGAGGGACTGGCTCTCGGCGATGCTTCACACGGCAAGCACCAAGGTGATCATCAACGGGCGGCCCGGCCGCCGCATTCGTCACGCGCGCGGCCTGCGACAAGGGGACCCGTTGTCCCCGCTCCTGTTCGTCATTGCAATGGAAGTACTCAACGCTCTCTTTGCCGAGGCGGACCGCAGGGCGCTGCTGGCTCCTCTGCCGGGGAACAAAATCAAGTGCCGTGCATCCATCTATGCGGATGACCTCGTCATCTTCCTCACGCCATCGCCGCAAGACTTCGCTCACACTCGCCGCATTCTCGACATGTTCGCCGGTGCCTCGGGCCTCGTCACCAACTTCGACAAGTGCACCATAACCCCAATCCGATGCACCGACGAGGCAATTGCGGCAGTGCAGCAGGAGTTCCCTTGCCGAATTCAGCACTTCCCCACCACATACTTAGGGGCGCCTCTAGCCATCACACGGCTGCAGCGGGCCCAAGAGCAACCCATCATCGACAAGGTCGCCGCGCGCATCCCTTCCTGGAAGGCCGGACTCCTCAACGCCGCTGGCAGAACAGCCCTCGCCAAGTCGACCCTCTCGGCGATCCCTGTCCATGTTTCCATCTGTTGCACTCTCTCGCCATGGGCTCTACGACAAATTGATAAGCGGAGGCGTGCCTTCATCTGGGCCGGCACGGACTCCGTGGCGGGCGGCAAGTGCAAGGTGGCCTCTGCTCACCGAGGGTCTTCGGCGGACTGGGGTTGCCGGACCTCAGGCTACTGGGCTTCGCTCTTCGTCTGCGGTGGGAGTGGCTGCGGCGGGCCGCAGCCAGACTTCGGCCCGGGCACCGCTGCCCGGCCTCCACCGAGCGCACCGTCCGATGCCATGTTCAGGGCCTCCACGTGACCTTTGTGGTGGGCGGCGGGCGACAACCAAGTTCTGGACCGATGCCTGTCTGCCGGACGGAGCAATCTGCTCATTCGCGCCCAATTTGTTCGGTGCCATCGGCCCGCGCCGTCAGCGACGTTCTGTTCGGGACGCCCTGCAGAACAGGCAATGGACCATGGACATCACGGGGGCGCTCACGGCCGCGGTGCTTGTTGAATATATCCAGCTATGGGAGATCGTGGACGGCTACCCGCTCACGCCGGGCACGCCTGACTAGCCACTGTGGAGGTGGACGGCTGACGGCGAATACTCCAGCTCCTCCGCTTATAGAGCTTTCTTCATCGGCTCCACGTCACTGCTCGGGGCCAGGGAAGTCTGGCAGGCTTCGGTGCCCCACAAGGTAAAGTTCTTCTTTTGGATCGCGCTGCATGGACGCCTGTGGACTGCGGAGCGCCGTCGACGACACGGCCTCGGAGGCGGCGACGCGAAGCTGCGCTCTGCGACGAGGGGGACGAGTCTTCCGACCACCTGCTGTGCTCCTGCGTCTTCACCAGGGAGGTCTGGCACCGTATCCTCGCACCGCTCGGCATCCCCCACCTCTGTCCGGGGGGTGAACTCGCGCTACTTGCCTGGTGGTTGGAGGCATGAGGAGCCCTCCCTCGAGCGCTTCGCCTGAGCTTCGACTCGGTTGTCCTCCTGGTCTCCTGGGTAATATGGAAGGAGCGCAACCGAAGGACCTTTGATGGCCTCTCCAGATCAACTACGGAGGTGCTCGCTCTCATCCGGGACGAGGGCAGCGAATGGATCGCGGCGGGGTGCTCAAAACTCGCCCTCCTGCTCGCTGGGATGGTCTAGGACGCCCCACCAACCATCCATCCTTCGGTCGCGTCGCACATCCTTGGGTTTACCTAGTACAACGCTCTAAGCTCCGCCGTTCGTAGCCGGCGCCTTCTGTGGTGTTCGTCCTCGCCTCGGTTCTCGCTCGGAATCGGGCGTCATGGTCATGTAATCAAAACTTATTTCCCTTAATGAAGCACGCGCAGCGCGCGATTTCGAAAAAAAAAAGTCACTAAAATTCCTTGTTTTGCAATTCAGTTCACTCGATAAATTCACACAATGCATATTTTCACTCACGAAGTTAAAACCTGCTTGCTCCTGTGACCTCCAAGAACGGCATGATGACTGCATCCTGTCAAGAGAATTGTGAGTACAAAGTAACAGAAAGACCAATGCTGTACAAACATCTTGAATTGTGAGTACAAACTAACAGACAGATCAATGCTGTACAAACTGAAACATTCATGGTTTCTGAAAAAAATATAAGGAAAAAAAAACTGCCAGGGAAAAATGTGAGCTAAGATAGAAATGGAATGTCACATTTGGATGTTAGAAAAGCATATAGCACAGATCAATTTGATTTCTGGAGGAGAGTTGTTCTGCAGTTTGCTAATGCGTCTCATCCCACCAACCATCAGGATTCAGGAAGTTCTGGAGACAGCAACAGGAAGCCATGGAGCAGAAGATGTTGTGCCTCCTACTCGTCGACCTCCTCGCCACCGTCCTCTCTGACCCCTGAAGGTCTGCAACAATTCTCAATAACGTATTAATGTTGGCGTAGACCTCCTCGATTGCCATTCTCTCTGGCCCCTGAAGGTCTGCGACAGTTTTCAACAATGTTGGCGGTAGCGGCGACTGCTGAAGAGACGAGATCCCAGCGGTGGCAGTGGACACGAAGGAGCGATCGGGGCATGGATAGGGACACCGGCGGCGGGACAAGACGGAGGCGGCGGCGGTCTAAGTCTAAGGCGCTTATGAGCTCACGACGCAGGTCTAGTTTAATGGGCTCGCGGCTCAGGCTAAGGCCACGTACAACGTAGGGCGCCTATGGGCCGTTTTGGGCCATTATTCTGTTTTCCCTCCACGGTGGACTCCAGAGTGGGCCAGATTCAACATAGGATAGTTTGATTCAGTTCGGGATACACTGGAGATTTGTTTCTCAAAAAAAAAAAAGGGGATACACTGGAGATTTAAAAAAAAAAGAGTAAAATGCACGCTGGGTCCTTCAACTTTTACAGTGCTCCCATGTAGATCTTCAAACTAAAAAAGCGACTATCTGGGTCCCCAATGTATTGCCATCGCACACCAATAGTCCAAAAACTGCCACATCAGCGCTAGCATCTAACGTGGCCATGCCACATAAGCAGTTGGATGATGTGGTCGTGCCACATGGGCAGGTGGTTGGCTTGCAGCGTGTTTTGCCGTGATTCAGGCTCGGGACGGCAGCATCAAGTGCCGATCGATGCAAGAGATGGCCATTGAGGATACTGTGGGTGCTTCTGCTGCTGGTGGTCGCTGGTGGCGCGATGGCGTCCCACTCGCGCTCGAGCTCGTCGTGCCCCGTGACGCCGTCGGACGCGGGGAACACACTGCAGGTGTCGCAAGCGTTCAGGCCGTGCTCACCGCTAGGCCCCGAGATGGCAGACCAGGTGTGGCATGAGCATCGTGGCTGCTGTACCTGGAGTGGACTCGCTGGCGGCGCGTGTGGCCTTGCCCTGGCGTCGATCCGAGCTCGGGGCGACAGCTGCCGTAGGTGCCCACGTACGTACGTGGTGTGGGCCCAGCTCGGCATGCCACGGCCGCAGCTGCTCCTGGCCGTCGACACCAGCAACGGCGTCGCATGGATCCCCTGCGTCGGCTTCTCGGGCTGCCCCTCGTTGTCCACGTGCCCTTCATCGAGCTCTGGAGCTCGAGTCTATAACAGACGCCGAACAGAGCAGCGAGAACGAGGGAGAGGAGAGGTAGCACAGGCACGAGAATGAGCTGGCCGTGGATGCGTACATACAAATGGAGTACGGGAGCTATGCAACTTCTTGGCCTTTGAGGCAAGAGAATGAGATGTGAGGTTTTGAGCTCTTGGAAACTTGAAGATATGATGATCAATGTTTATATTCCTCTTCTTGGTGGCCGGCATCCGGAGGCGCAACTCCTCGTGCGTCGTCGGCACGCCCTCGGTACGGTGGCCATATTCGTGCTCGGCCACCTGTCGTTGTTGGTCCGATCCACGCGGGTGGGCCCAGCCACCAGCTTGTCTTCGTGCGCCGTTCGAGCTCCTCTACCTGAGCGGGCAGGACACCATCACGCCTTCTGCATGCCAAGCGCCTCCATTCCAAGGTCAGGCGCCGCCAGCAGGATCATCCAAGGAAGGAGGACTACTTCCGGCACACCTGTAGGTTCGCCGAGCAGAAGCTCTTCATCTGCTACCAGCGGCTCTACACCTGCATATGTCGTGGTCCGCCGACGGTAGACCAGTTCTGCGAGTACCACCACGGGACAGCAGCACCGCTGGTGGTGAAGAGGACGGGCCATCGTCGCTCCTGCAGTGGCAAGCCCTCGAGCGCCTGCATGCTGCAAGCACAGGGGCGGTCTAGCCCCCATGCATGCATGCTCATGCCCTGCAGGCGTGTGCATGTGCTGCGCTTATGGCTACAGTGTCCAGCTGGCACTGACATGTGGCATCTTGGCAGCTGGCACGGCCACGTCACATCTTGGCGCTGATGTGGCGGTCTTTTGGACCTTTAGTGTGTAGCAGAAGTAGATTAGCGATCCAGATAGACGCTTTTTCAGTTTGAGGACCTAGATGGGAGGGCTGCAAAAGTTTAGGGATCCAACGTGCATTTTACTCAAAAAAAAAAGTGATACACCGGATAGTTTATGCATCTTCTCCTGTATTTAGCCTAAAAAAGGCAAATCACACCAGCACTCAAAAATGGAACATAGGCATGCGCTTGTCCTGGATAGAAGCAGCTACAACGAGTGGACAAAAATTGAAAAAGATCGGCGAGATAGGAGATGGGAGAGGATTTGATCGTACTCCACAAGACCTTGAAAGCAGAGATCCAGAATTTCTGAACGAGGGCGCCGGCGCCGATGCTTGCGTTCCCCGATCTCCAGCTATCATGGGCCAGCACCAGCAGCTGCACGCCGCCGCTGCATCCAAGCCCAAGCTCCGTGGATCCAACCTGCCTATGAGCTCACCTCAGGCCCTGAGCAGCTGAGCTAGAATGAGGATTTTTTGGCAAAGCGAGCAAGGAACGAGAAGGGAAAGGGACACACCGGTACCAAGGTAGTTGACTGCTCAGATTGTGTTGCCATTGTAGGAAAAAAAATGCTTAAAAGGAGCTCTTAAGTTAACTGGATGGACAAGTTAAGCGTCCTTGGAAGCGTTAACCTCATGTGCGCCATCCTTTACCTGCACGCATACACAAAATTGAGTAATTGACCATATATATGGCCAGGAATCCATCTTGTGGACTCTAATCACTCTGCACGCGCTATGCCATGCATGCCCTCCATCAGTCACTACTCTCTCCTCCATTCCATGCCAAAAAAGGAAAAATCACCATGCATGCGTGCTTCATGCACACATAATCACAGCCACACATGGCCCTCTTTCCATTTTTAATCTCCTTTCACATTTGCATGGCCACCTCGGCTCCACGAGGCATTATGCATGTATTAGGAGCAGCACCCTGTTGCTTATTTTATCTCAGCTAAAGATCAGCACAACTAGCAGTGGCAATGCAGCCCTCGTCCATCTCATCACCACTGACAGTCGTAATAAGACAGACTGACAATATCCACCTATACCGAGGCACAGATAAACTTGTGCATTATTGGTAAATCTCATACTCAGGATTCTCTAGCAAGAACGTCCCTGAACCGTCCTGCATGATAGATCCTTTGTTTTATGGAGGCACCCCCTGCTTTTATAGAAAGCACAACGATTTAATACAAACTCACAACATACTACACACTGGGAACACCTTCGTTTACAATGAAGCAAACAAACTGAGAACGGACCGGGCATAGCCAGCAAACCTAGCATCACACATCCTTCACCAATGGGACCTCAATTCCTCCTTGAGCTTATTCTGAAACCTCGGTTCTTCCTGAACCAAGTTTCACCCCGTCACCGACCGTGTTCCATCTGAAGCAACATCTGCACGTGAGTGAATATGAAACTGCGTATGAGCACTTATCCATGACTTGACTCAAATTAGTCCACCCAACATCACTCACATGAGAAGATTAAACTGAACCAGGGCTTATACTATCATGAAAGAAACCATACACTCAACCAATTATATTTTGTCAACTTATTATATTATATCAGTCACTTTGCAATTATAAATTTAACATCAACCAATTTTTCATAACATGATCTCACACCAACTTTGCAACTGGTGAATGCCTACATATCACAAAGTCATGTAAGAAAGTCACTTTGCAATTATAAATTAACCGTCGACCAATTTAATTTTCGTCACATGATCTTGGCGCCATAGATCTTAGCTCTGAGCTCCCTGCCATGTCAGTGTCACGCCAACCGACACGACGACGCCGACCAATGACCACGGCGCCAATTACGCCGGCGCCGAGACGTGTTAGCTCGGCGCCAATAACGATGGCGCCGAGGTCGGGGTCCACTTTCAGAAAGCAAACGACCAGAGGCGTATTTTGAAAAACTTTCAAAAAAAGACCAAATTGAAAAAAAGACCAATGTTTAATTCTTGCCAGAAACTAGCAACCTTCCGTTTGCACTATCACTCATGTATGTCGAATACTCGAAACATATTCATGTGGTTATAATTTCTGTACTATTTCTATAGTACTAGATCATATTTTCAATGGGCATTTCTATACTATTTCTATATACTAGTTCATATTTTTCAACGGGCACCGCTTTGCCTGAATCTTTCTGCGTGAGAGTTCCTGAAGATATGCATTATCCCGTTCTCTCTTACATTCACAACCCAACAGGAGACAAAAATTGCGTTTGCTGATAAACAGCCTCGAAATAATTGTGCTGGAGGACCCGTCTTTATTACCGTTTGTCCCGTGCTATCCGTTTCAGCTCCTGCGTTGCTTGCAGACGCTGTACTTTCAGGCTGCTGCCGCCAGATGGGCGAAGTCCGCCGGATCTCGCAGCAAACTGCCAAAACCGGGCGAGTCCCGGCGCACGGCGGCATGGCGCGTTCTTCATTCCAAGAAATCGCTGCGGACGCAGGAAACCGAGACGTGCAGGTCGGCAGGTGTCATCCATAATACTACGCATGGTGGTTGCGTGATGCAGCGGTGACGGCAGACGACGGCTTTTGTGCTGTGCTCCTGTGTTTTTCTGTGAAGGTTTGCAGACGCTGGTACAATCAGCGCGCGGCCGGGGAAGGATGGACTCTGCAGCGGTCAGATGAAATTGAAGACTCATGTTCGTCAGTTTGGTAGGTTGTCTGCCCATGGGTGAAGTTGGGGAGAAACTGATGGGATCATATTTCTTTTTATCTTTTATTAGCAAAAATGCATGTATATACTACTCCTTCCGTCCCGTTTTAATCGTCGTTGGAGCACAGTGTCATGTCCCTTTTTAATTGTCGTCAGCTACAAATGCGTAGGCTATAGCTAGTGTCGTACAGCAAGGTGCAGTCTGACGTGCACCCTTGTCTCCTCCCTCCACTCACGGACTCACCCACACAAAGTACGAGAACCTGCAAAACATCAATCATTGCTACAGAGTATTCAGGTCATTGCTTTTTTATTTTAATTCTTGTGCCATCTCCCAGCGGCATTTAAATGGGGACGGAGGGAATACGTGGGTACAATATACTACGTGGGTACTAGGATAGGATAGCCATCTTTGATAGATTTAATTGTGTTGCCCAAACTTATTTCAATCAAATTAAATAAATTTCAGGATTCATAATAAAAGTTAGGTGCAATAAAGTACTCATACATGTCCAGTTAACTAGAGATTGACTCATCTTAAATGGGTAGTTATCGTGTGTATCTATTGTGAGATTGAGAAAGGTGGAATGCGAGTCACACGCTCGTGTGTGCCGAGCCCATGGGATCGGGTGCAGCCGTCCTAGATGCGTATCCTTGCTATGTTGGAGGATAGGATTTAGCTCTAATGGACCTCGAGCTACTGCTATAGATCTACGTTGCCATCCGTCAAAACAAGAAGGGCATAAGTGAGGAAGCCTGACAATATGATAGAAGATGAGGGTGGGAGTGATAGACGACCAACCAACACTTGTGCTTTGGCCTCTAACTTCTACCGTGGTCATACGCTTGTCATTTGTGAAAACGAGAAGGAGAATAATAAAAGAATGTTATCATATTGACATTAACGTAGACTCGAAACAATGGGACAAGCTCCCGCGCTAAATAGTTATGTTTCCTCTAAATTTCAACCACTATGATATAACTCTATACTTGCGTCTATTTTGTTCTTTTAAAAATGATGAAAAGAGAAAACATGGGTCTGCTGAGCCACTTCAGTCCAACTATTAGTCCAAAGCTAGAAACTAAAATATATTGACTATGATAAGATTATTATACCCAAACTTGATTGAAAATGATAAATTTTGATTTTGGAATGCATTATGTGGATATGCACGAATGCATCCAAAGGTTGGTGTATCATAAAGATGGTATTATTGGCCCCAAACAGCCATTCATTCAGATGCACGCTGCACATCTAGTCAAGATTCCATCCATTTAACCTATGCACACGTTTGCAAAGATATTTTTTATTTTGTTCGTCGCAAAAAAAAAAAAAGATATTTTTTATTTTGTTTATTTTTCTTATTTCTTCATGTGGATCTTCCGCATTTTTTATGCGAGCTAAAGCAAAAAAAAAAAAAGATAATGCATATCCTAAACTCTTGTGAGTACTACCAACCTTGGGGCCCCATTTGCAATCTTTTGCCCGTATATATAGAATAACGAAGAAAAGGCAGGTACGTGTGTACTACTAGTAATTTAGAGCAAAACCCTGAAATCAAGGATTGCAGTTCCAGCTCCAACCACAAGGCATTGTGCCTGGAAGACATTGATGTGACCAAAGAAAGCGAAAGAATTCCTGTTTGAAAGGCAAGAATTCACATCAAACAGCAAAGTGTTGGAAGAATTGATGAAATCCCTGCTCTCCAAACAAGGCACAAAAGTTTGAAAACCGTATAGGGTAGCCATGGATCTAAACCCTTGCTTCGTAACATTCTTCATGGATAAAGTTCGGAGGTTCCAATGCAAACATGGAAAGGTTCATATGCTGCAGTGTGATACGGGTGTGCTCTTTTTGTGTGCTCCAAAGCTTGCTACAACTCACTCTTTTGCAACATGTATTATGGAAAAAACACAAAACAGGGGGTAGTGCCGCCAGAACTACCATAGTAGCTAGGTAGTTAGGACAGGTGGGGCCACACATTCTCACAAACCCAAATGCAAAATCACCAATGCCAATAAATCCACTTTTTAAAGAAAAGATTTCTGAGAAGTTTCTTTCTGATTATTTAAATGTGACAAGTTGTTGATCTGCAATAATTGAGCCATATCAAATGTTAATGAGCGATTATTAGATGGCATGAAAGCCAAGTGTATTAAGCTAATGGAGTGGGCACGATTACATCTATATCCAGTTCTAGGATTTATAGTGAACAACACGTGTGAGCGAGGGGGCTTAGAAATAAGGAATTGTATGAATTATTGGATCCTTAAAGTCCAGCTTTCATTTGCAGATCCTCCAATATAATTTGTTTCGCTGGTATATCTCTCTCTCTCTCTCTCTCTCTCTGCGAGTTGTTTGCCTCGTATCTTCTTCTTCTTCTTTTTTTTACTTTGTATATATCTTTTATTATATTCACTACTAGAGAACAGGCCTTTGGTCGATGCACAAATTCAGTTTTAGTCTCGGTATTTTTTACGTTCGGGACTAAAGGTTCTTTAGTCCCGGTTGGTAATACCAACTGGGACTAAAGATCAATCTTTAGTCCCGGTTGGTGTTACCAACCCGGACTAAAGGTCCTCAACTTTTAGTCCCGGTTGGTAATACCAACCTTAAAGGTCGACTTTTTAGTCCCTGGTTGGTGTTACTAACCGGGACAACACCAACCGGGACTAAAGGTCTCCGACGGCTCAATTCAAAAGGATGTTTTCAAAAGGATGTTGTACAGGACTTTGTCACATGTGGTGTACAGCTGAGTTGGTAAGGACTTTATGTGCGAGACGAGAGGTACTGAGTTCGAATCACACACACCGCAACATTTATTTTTTCGCCTGGTGAGGCCGGGACCTTTAGTCCCGCATTCTTAGTCCCGGTTGGGAGAACCGGGACTAAAGGCCCTTCCCAACCGGGACTAAAGCCTTGTTCTGTACTAGTGATTGTCATGCATGCAGTGTAAAAAGCCCCATTTTTATAGGTGTTCACCTACTTCATAAGATATATCCAACTTAAACTAATTTTCATCTTTATGTTCTTCAGTTTGGACCGAATCTAAAGATACATCCAACTTGAACTAATTTTCATCTTTATGTTCATCAGTTTGGACTGAATCTATGTCCTTCTCATGCCCTATGTGGCCTATGCTACTAGCTAATTTTTAACCTGGGAAGATGACACGGAAAGCTATAATTAGGTAGGCTCAGTGTCTGCAGCAAGCAGATATGCCCCCCAACTGATCAATACCTGTACAGCTTAGTCCAACCAGAAAATGTAGCATTTCATACGTATGTTTCGCAATGTGATTAACAGAACCTCGAAAAGTTAAACCCATCCTGCTACCATCTTAAACCACTGAGGCCTTGTTTAGTTTGGTGCAAGTTTTTCCACTCTCTCTCCTCACATCAATTGTTTCCCGCATATAAATAGTATTAAATATAAATAAAAAAGAACTAATTACACAGTTGGGTTGTAAATCACGATCGAATCTTTTGAGCCTAGTTGGGCCACGATTGGACAATATTTACCACAAACAAACGAGGTGCTACAGGACTTTCCAATCTCTCTCCTCTTACAAATTGTTTTCCACATGTAAATAGCATTAAATATAAATAAAAAAAAATAACTAATTACATAGTTGGGTTGTAAATCACGAGGCGAATCTTTTGAGCCTAGTTGGGCCACAATTGGACAATATTTACCACAAATAAACGAAGTGCTGGGACTTTATACTCTCTTTCTAACCTGTATCTAAACAAGGCCTGAGTTTGTTGGCGAAATTAAAGAATGTTCTTATCAGAAATTACCATGGTAAAAACTGTAAATGTTACAGCGAAGAAGATTTATATTTATCATTAAGTGTTTATCAGATACTACGTTGGCTTATGGCTAGCAATCCGGATTGATAGCTTGGGCCCTATCAGTTTGCAAGCAAGGAGTGACGTGAGACACTGCAAAAGCTCTTTGCTGAGCAGTAGTGATTGAACTGTTCCGATTTTGGAGAATGTGACTCCTCGAGCTACATGGCTACGTACTGAATTCTGGAGAATTGGGCCCCCACAGCTATAGTGATCAAGATGCCAAACAATTTTGACAGCTACTTCTAGCTTTCAAAATGCAAGCTTTCAAAATGCACAGCTCTATGCAAGGAAAAAATGACCTAATTTGGAACTGAACTGAGTCCTTGCAACATAGCCAACATTGTTTAACTTGTTCAACTTTCAACCTTCCAGTGAAGAATGTTCTTAACCGACAATTAATTCAACTTACCTTTTCACAGTACACCGAGAGTTATTCCCCAATCAGATCTATCCGCGTAAAGTCGATCGAATTTTATATAAAAGATGTACTCGCATTTTTTTTAATTGAAGGAACATGATGCTTAGGATCAGATCTTGGCTTCAGCCAGACCTGAGAAATGTCATACTGTCAGAGAACTGACGGAAGAATTAGCTGTCAAAGAACTGTGCCTCAGTTTAAGAAGGTACAGGGTTTATCCTAATCAACCCGCGACAAGTCCGCTTCAAACTTAACCATGTGCTCCCTGCCTCCATCTTGTCCACTACGTACCCGGCCCCTTGATGGGATCTGAATCCAAATCAACCCACATTCGCTTGATGTTTACCACCACCCCATAATGTTCCAACATTAGCAACCATGTGTGGTACCTAACATGTCTCCTGGCTTGTCCATCATCACCCATGTGGCCACATTCTAACCTCGAGTTAAGCGCTGATGACGGTTGATTGGCGTGACTTTTTCATTTATTTAGTTTAATATTGGTATTATTACTACTGAAAAATGTTGTTTTGACATAGTTGACTTGAACCCAGAATTTCACTGATACATACTAAAAAAGTCATGAGTAATATGACTAGTTCTAACAACACAGGCAAAAATAATTGGACCCTCTTCAGTTGAAATTCAAATTTTGCAACTGGAGAGCCGTTCATCCCCTGTAAGATTCGGAGTGAAAATTTCATCTGAATTGAATAGAAAAAGGTGGCGGATAATTGATCTGGAAAAATGGAGACACAAATGTACGAGCAACAATGAAATAATTGTATTCACCAAGCTGTGGGCAAACATCCTTTTCTCTTTTGAAGGACTATTCATTGCCATTCAGGCTTTTAAAAGTAGTAAGTTTGATGTTGAAATGTTTTTTAAGTTATCAAAATTAAAGGGATCTACCAGCCATGGTGATGACGCTAAGCTAAGATAGATCCATGTATTTAACTACGAACCATAGGGTGGTTATCTTAGTATCTTATTCCTCATTGTCCCTTCCACTCAAAGACATGAACATGTTCTCTCTCCAAAATTTTATTTTTATCACCGCTCATCCAATCTTTTTCAGCTACTTTCCAGCGATTTGCCACCTATTCACATGGGTAAGTTGCTGAAAGTTTTTAAGCCTTCGCATTGTACTAACCTTCACCTCCTTTTCTTACCTCCATGTGCACTCTAAGATTCCTCTCTTATTCCCTCTGTCTTACCCCTTTTATTTAACCAGCAGGCCTATCTCTGCTGCCCATGATGAGATCACACTTCACAGGAAGCAATTAAGTTGCCAGTTCTAGTATCATGGTGATCTCTTTTTTTGCAGAAACTTGATCATGTGACTGAACATTCTGGGGCTCACACAGATTTACCCGTTACTGAGCTGCAGAAGACTAATTTGAGATCACTCATTGATCAGCATAAACTGAGAATACATACAAATTACAATGCCTGAAAAGAGAATGTAACAGCAGAAATGATATTTTTGCAATTATTAGTAGCAAGTCCTGAAAAGATTAAGGTCGCTGGCACTTTAAGTATTGCAGTTGCAGGCAAAGACGAATGCAGGTAATGGTAAAGCGAATGTGAACATTAAGACTTGAATGTTGAATTAGCATCGAAAGATGCAATTTTTTACAGCTGTAGTAGACTTGCAGCGAAGGAGGATACCTGCAGAGCAGTAGTAGTTACCTGTAAAGAGGTACCCATAAAGCAGCACTGTCACAGGCTCATAGCAGGGTAACCGTAAAGCAGCACTGTCACAGCAGGCCATCAGAAAACGTTTTAGAAGCTTACATACACCTAAAGCCAGCAGCAACAGCCACTGTCAACTCCTGTACCAGCGGTACAAAGGTTCAGGGATTAAGAATAACTGACACTGCTGCATGCAAAATGCTCTTCCATGGAACATTGGATAAAAAGTCCGATTACCGAGAGAATTAGCACTAATCTGTTTTCACAGAACACGAGGAAGAGATGTTTTCACCTCCAAAGACAGCAGCAGCAATTAACAATTCAGGGAGGGAGGCTCCAATGGCAGTAATAAGTACACCAACTGGCGATAAACATATGCAGATCATGACACCAACCACACCACCTTCCTCCCATCTTCCCCATCACTACACAAGTGCACAGCCGCATCCAGTATCCATTTTCCTGATTTAAAACTAAATTCCAGTACAATTATTTTGATTGTATAGGCCAAGATCCAATCAAGGCCTGCTCTTTAGTAGCAGCAGCACACTGTCACACACAACACTGCAACAATCAATCAAAAATCTGTTCTTTTGTTTGGTTTTCTTTGGGCGCACAAACTGTAGCAATTGCTTGGTGCTCATTTGGATCCAGATCTCCTGTGCTTTCTCTGTATAAACAATTCATGGGGTCTCCCCCTCTACAATCCCAATGCTTGCGAGAGGCGCCACCTCACAAAGCCAGCCATCCACCGCATTGCCGCCCCCCCCTCCCCTCTCCTCACGTCAGCGTCACCCGCCCGCCTCAGCCTCGCCACCGAGGCGCCCGCCGCCAATGCCGCCACGGTCCCGCGCCGCGGCACCGAGGCTCGCGTTTTTCGTGCCGCTCGCCTGCGCGCTGCCGCTGCTGCTGCTGGTGTCGCCGTGCCACTGCGTCAACGAGCAGGGCCAGGCGCTGCTGCGATGGAAAGACACGCTGCGGCCGGCGAGCGGCGCGCTGGCGTCGTGGCGCGCCGCGGACGCGAGCCCGTGCCGGTGGAGCGGCGTGTCGTGCAACGCTCGCGGCGACGTCGTCAGGCTGAGCATCACCTCGGTCGACCTGCAGGGTCCGCTCCCGGCCAACCTGCAGCCGCTTGCGGCCTCGCTTAAGACGCTGGAGCTCTCCGGCACGAACCTCACCGGCGCGATACCAAAGGAGATCGGCGGGTACGGCGAGCTGACCACCCTCGACCTCAGCAAGAACCAGCTCACCGACGCGATCCCCGCCGAGCTGTGCCGGCTCGCCAAGCTTGAGTCGCTCGCGCTCAACTCCAACTCCCTGCGCGGCGCCATCCCGGACGACATCGGCAACCTCACCAGCCTGACGTATCTGACGCTCTACGACAACGAGCTCAGTGGGCCGATCCCGGCCAGCATCGGCAACCTGAAGAAGCTGCAGGTGCTCCGCGCCGGCGGGAACCAGGGGATGAAGGGTCCGTTGCCGCCGGAGATCGGCGGATGCAGTGCCCTCACCATGCTCGGTCTCGCGGAGACTGGCATCTCGGGGAGCCTCCCGGAGACGATCGGGCAGCTCAAGAAGATCCAGACCATTGCCATCTACACCACCTTGCTCTCCGGCCGGATCCCGGAGTCCATCGGCAACTGCACCGAGCTCACCAGCCTGTACCTGTACCAGAATTCTCTCTCCGGGCCGATACCGGCGCAGCTCGGCCAGCTCAAGAAGCTCCAGACGCTGCTTCTGTGGCAGAACCAGCTCGTCGGCGCAATCCCCCCGGAACTCGGACAGTGCAAGGAGCTCACGCTCATTGACCTGTCGCTGAATTCCCTCACCGGGAGCATTCCGGCGACTCTGGGCGGGCTGCCCAACCTCCAGCAGCTGCAGCTGAGCACGAACCAGCTGACCGGCACCATACCGCCGGAGCTCTCCAACTGCACGTCGCTGACGGACATCGAGGTCGACAACAACTTGCTGTCCGGGGAGATCAGCATCGACTTCCCGAGACTGCGCAACCTCACTCTGTTCTACGCGTGGAAGAACCGGCTGACCGGCGGCGTGCCGGCGAGCCTCGCCGAAGCCCCGAGCCTGCAGGCGGTTGACCTGTCGTACAACAACCTCACCGGCCCCATCCCCAAGGCGCTGTTCGGGCTCCAGAACTTGACCAAGCTGCTGCTTCTGAACAACGAGCTGTCCGGGCCCATACCGCCGGAGATCGGTAATTGCACCAGCCTGTACCGGCTCCGGCTCAACGGCAACCGGCTGTCCGGCACGATCCCCGCCGAGATCGGCAACCTCAAGAACCTAAACTTCCTCGACATGAGTGAGAACCACCTCGTGGGCCCTGTGCCCGCGGCCATTTCGGGGTGCGCCAGCCTCGAGTTCCTCGACCTGCACTCCAATGCTCTGTCCGGCGCACTGCCGGACACGTTGCCACGCAGTCTTCAGCTCATTGACGTCTCCGACAACCAGCTCGCCGGACCGCTGAGCTCCAGCATCGGGTCAATGCCGGAGCTGACGAAGCTGTACATGGGAAACAACCGGCTGACCGGCGCCATCCCACCGGAGCTCGGTTCGTGCGAGAAGCTCCAGCTGCTGGACCTTGGCGGCAACGGGTTCACCGGTGGCATCCCATCGGAGCTCGGGATGCTACCGTCACTGGAGATTTCGCTTAACCTCAGCTGCAACAGGCTTTCAGGGGAGATACCGTCGCAGTTCGCCGGCCTTGACAAGCTCGGCAGCCTCGACCTGTCGCACAACGAGCTCTCCGGGAGTCTTGAGCCGCTCGCGGCGCTGCAGAACCTCGTCACGCTCAACATCTCCTACAATGCCTTCTCTGGTGAGCTCCCGAACACTCCGTTCTTCCAGAAGCTGCCCCTCAGCGACCTCGCCGGCAACCGCCATCTCGTCGTCGGCGACGGCTCCGACGAGTCCTCCCGGCGCGGCGCCATCTCGTCATTGAAGATAGCCATGTCCGTCCTCGCCGCGGTCAGCGCGCTGCTCCTGGTGGCCGCCACCTATATGCTCGCCCGCACGCACCGCCGCAGCGGCGGCCGCATCATCCACGGCGAGGGCTCGTGGGAGGTGACGCTGTACCAGAAGCTCGACATCACCATGGACGACGTGCTCCGAGGGCTGACGTCCGCGAACATGATCGGCACCGGCAGCTCGGGGCCGTGTACAAGGTGGACACCCCAACGGGTACACCCTCGCCGTGAAGAAGATGTGGTCGTCGGACGAGGCGACGTCGGCGGCGTTCCGCAGCGAGATCGCGGCGCTGGGCTCCATCCGCCACCGCAACATCGTGCGGCTCCTCGGGTGGGCCGCGAACGGCGGCACCAGGCTGCTCTTCTACAGCTACCTCCCCAACGGCAGCCTGAGCAGCCTCCTGCACGGCGGCCACGCCGGCAAGGGCTCGCCCGCGGACGAGTGGGGCGCGCGCTTCGAGATCGCGCTCGGCGTCGCCCACGCCGTGGCTTACCTGCACCACGACTGCGTTCCGGCCATCCTGCACGGCGACGTCAAGTCCATGAACGTGCTGCTCGGCCCGGCCTACGAGCCGTACCTCGCCGACTTCGGCCTCGCCCGCGTCCTGGCCGCCGCGAGCTCCAAGCTCGACACCGGCAAGCAGCCCCGCATCGCCGGCTCGTACGGCTACATGGCACCAGGTCGAGATTTCGCAGCATTCAGGATTCTATGAGCATTTTCGTTCAAATTTTTCCTGACAAGATTTTCTTTTTTGCGTAAATAAGCAGAGTACGCGTCGATGCAGCGGATCAGCGAGAAGAGCGACGTGTACAGCTTCGGCGTCGTGTTGCTGGAGATCCTGACGGGGCGGCACCCACTGGACCCGACGCTGTCGTCGGGCGGCGCGCACCTGGTGCAGTGGGTGCGGGAGCACGTGCAGGCGAAGCGCGACGCGGCCGAGCTCCTGGACACGCGGCTCCGGGCCAGGGCGGCCGAGGCGGACGTGCACGAGATGCGGCAGGTGCTGTCCGTGGCCGCGCTCTGCGTGTCGCGCCGCGCCGACGACCGGCCCGCCATGAAGGACGTGGTGGCGCTGCTCAAGGAGATCCGGCGCCCCGCGGCGGTGGACGACGCGAAGCGGCCGTCGTCCACGGCGCCGCCGCCGCCACGCCCGCGGCAGCAGCCGCGCCGGTGTCGCCGGTGAGCGCGCACTCGAGGGGCCAGTCGTCGAGCTGCTCCTTCGCCGTCTCGGAGTACTCTGCCTGACGGGATGCGAATTTTTGCGAGTGTAGTGAATGAATTTTAGTAAAAATTACTAGCATCGATCTTAGCAAGCCGTAAACAGTTGTCGATTAGCCAAGGATGTCTACTGGTAATGTTGTACTTAGGTGTAATCTGCCCTTGTACATTAACCTCGACAATGTCGATTTTAGTATCAGCTTATTTTTGGCCCAAACCTCTGCCAAATCTCAACCATCCAATCCTATGATATGAATAATACATGATCAAGATTCAAGCAGCAATGCACATCTCGGCACCCTGTGAAATATACGTGAAATGCACGTTCTGCGCCGGGGGGAAAAAATTGGTACCATTGCCAGCGATACGAGTGATCACAGAATTTTCAACGTGAAGTCTGAAGTACACGCCTCCCGGCAGAGAGATGGAAACGCTTGTGAAAGTGATGTCTTGTAGTAACTCCTCAGAGCATCTCCAGCAGGTTCCCAATAACTCATCACCAATACGATGATATCGGTGGTCACCAATGCTGACTTTTGGGTTTACCAGAGAAGTTGCTGCAGCAGATCCCCAATATCTCATCCCCAATATGTGATTTTGGCCCATATCATGAATTCAGTCTGCTTTGGCCCATATCACGAATTCAGATGGGATGAAAATCTCTGCAATGCTACCTACAGAGTGCTGCCTACAGAGAAGTACGTGAACCAAGCATTAGGATTCTAAAGTTCAGACTTCATTTAAAAATTGTACAAAGCTAAAACTTTGTCATTGTGAAACCATAGCTACTGGACTTCATTTAAATTCAAAAGCATTGCATCACGAGTTCCCAGAGAAGCTATGGAATGCTATTCCCAGAAAAGCTCAAGTGAACAAGTAAAAAAATCTCAGAATTATATAGAACTGGTACTTTATCTTAGTGAAACCACAGCTAGGGGACAGCACGCAAGCATGCTCACATTCAAACTGTTAAACAAAAAAAAAAGCAAAGAGGATCTGGAAATCTCAATGCAAGAGTTCAACTTATTCATTTACTAAGCTAAAAGAGTGCACGTGCCATTCCTGTTGAGGTGGGGAAGAAGGTGACAGTTGAGGTGGGCCTCATCATATTGGGGGAGATACAACTTCCCCTTTATTTGGGGGGAGATGGAAGGGATATTGGTGATCATCGTAAAATAGGGATGGGAAAAGGGATCTGTTAGAGCATGAAAAAACACTCATATCCTCCAATATAACAGGTTTATGGGGATAGGGAATGGTAAAGGAGAGCTGCTGGAGATGCTCTTATCCTGGCCGTTAAAACCGGTTTAAATTTTATTGATGTGATTATATGACCTTTTTCCTTTTTTGTTTCTTTTAAACAGAGTGGAGATATGTGGTGCCTCCACTTACCCGTCACTTGGGCATACAGTCTGTTTGGTTTGTGGAGTCACCTTATGCTTCTTTAAGTGATGCATCACGAGTTAATCCATAAATTTTAGCGGAATCAACTCATTCCTCAGCATATAATAATTATTAGCTTATAAGAAATGAGATAATGATGAATCAACTCATTTTATTCCACAAACCAAATAAAAAAAGTGAAAAGTGAGAAGATAGAGAACCTCAATCCTCAAACCAAAAACACCATTAAATTCATTCTCTTGCTTTCAACATCTCCTCGCCTCCTTGCCACCCCACGAGCAACAAGGCTGCCCACGTTGTTCTCAAGCTATCTATTGTTAGTCTATGCCTCTGTCTTTATCGTTCTTTTTCGTGTTAGAGTATATCCAGCAGTCTATCTTTCCGGTGGGATAGAACGATAATTGCACAAATATTTTGAATAAGATGATTGCACAAATAGTCAATTTTCGTGTTAGAGTATATCCAGCAAAAATATTTATGGTCAAAATTAGGGTTGAAAAAGTCAAACATCTTATAACTTAGAACGGAGGGAGTATTTGTCTATCCGGTGCTCTTAATCTTAGATCTACATGTCATTACTATTGTGGCCGAGGGTTGAGACAAAGGAAGAGGAAAAGTCTAAGAAAATGGAGAAAGAGGTAGGCAGTCATAAGGAAGAGATAATGTTCTTTCTGCATAAAAGGAGGGTGCGCATTAGTTATCAATGAGTCTTGCTCGCCCTATATAGGGTTGTTGCACGCTATCATCTTGCTGCTAATCACCAACAGTAATAGAGGATAGTAGTTTGTAATAGCCATAACTCCTAGACTAACTAGCCTCCACAATGGATTTTCTCATAGCACAATAGACTCCAATAAAATTCCAATATAGGGCCATAAGGTCATGAGACTGCTTAGAGAAGTGGCAAACATGAATGCAAAGATAAAACTACAATTTGATTTTTGGCTTTCCGCGGAGTCAATCCTTGCCTAGGAGAGCCTAATCTCGATTTAAAATCCAAATTCGATGATCTCAATACTGGTTTGGAATGGAATAATTACAAATGAAAGTTACAACAAAGAAACCCATAGAAAAGTTTTGGAGCAAAGATGTAGATTTGGATCAAAGGACTGTCAAATCCCTTCCTATAGAATACTAGCACATGCATGTGATTTCAAAGTTAAAAAAAACTGAAGAATCCGGTCCTAGCTCTTGGTTTATTTTCCTTCACAAAGTCCAACAAAATAATTGCTTATATAATTCTGCAGGCAGGGGTGGGGGCTTGAGCCCCCACTACCACCATCGATTCCATGGAACCTCCTAGAGCCCACACTTACCTATTTGGTTTGCTAGCAATGTCATTTGGTTTATGGCATGGAACTGTATCATCCGGCATCAACCGATCCCTGTAAAGTAAATCTGAAGCACCGTCACAGTTCTGGTCGTGTGCGTGGTGTATCGGCATGCGCCACAGTTTGACATCGTCGGCGCCTGTCTCAACTTCGTCACCTACACCTATGTCCGCGGTCCGGCTCCGGGGCTGCACATTGGTCACATCAACATCACACTGAATCTAGCGTTGGACAACTGACGCGTTGCATCGGCTGTCGTGTTCCACGACCTGCTGCTCCACGTCAGCGTCGCCAACCACACCATCGGCGTCATCCAAGCCCTGGGGCCTTTTCCACGTGCGTGCCAAGGGCGTCCTCGCTCTCGGCCCCTACTTGGCCACGGCAGCCAACATACAACTGGGAGAGCCAGGCATCGCAGCCACCAACGAAATTCATCGGCGACCGGACGAACTCGTTCTCTTTTCAGCCGGTCCAGTTGATGCCGGACGAAACGAATCGGCGAACCAAACAGGATGTAAAGTATTAAGGACATTCTTATATTATTTTTATTTCTCTATTTTGCCTCTGTATTCGTATTTTTCTCAAACGGTTTTTTCATTCCTCTATACTCCCTCCGTTTTTTTAATAAGTGTCACATTAGGTTTGCCCTAAATTAAACTTGTGTATCTTTGATTCTTGATTTTAAAAAAAATTATATAGTTTCATGTCATAAGATTTATATTTTTAGATTTATCATGAGAAACACTACCATAATACACAATCCATATATGATGAAACTATAAAAATTTTTAAAAATAGTTGGTCAAACATTACAATGTTTGACTTAGGACAAATCTAATGTGACACTTATTAAAAAACACGGAGGGAGTACCTTTTTACAGCTAGGAAAATCGTATCCACGTTGTCCTGTCTGTTTGCCAAGCTTCTAGGCCCGAGATGTACCTGCACCAATGCAGGATGCTCTACTTGTACCCTATCCATGTCGGTGCACTCTTCCACAGTTAAGGCACTCATTGTCTGGACTCGGAGGCCCAATGTACTACTCCCTATAGATGTGGTGGGCGGCCCACCTGCCTATGATTGGGCGCTCGCGCTCATCAGGCGTTCGGGCTGGTGTGGGTTACTACTGTCCAGGTGCCATCTTTTGGAATGATTCCCTCACCTGACCTGAATACCTGATGATTGATAGCAAAGCTTCTTATCCGCTGCGGTTGGCACGTCCGTCTCGTGCCGACGAGACTGGGTCATTCTCGCCAATAATGATGCGTTACCAGTGTCCATGTCCTCGCTGGCACGCCTCATGCTGTCTGTCTGTCGACGGCTCGCCGCTCTTGGGTGTGCCGGTTGGGAACTTGGGTGCAGCCAGCCCCGATGGATGATGACATGGGGCCTCAATCGCCGGCCGGTTCCACGAAATGGGCCGGAATGTGGGATGGTCTAGGTGTAGAAAAAAAGAAACAAGGCCCACGAAGTAGTCTTAGCTCTGTTGTTGACCACTGTACTCTGTGCAGGGTCCAAAAGTTGCTAGGCAGCCGATGCAGTCATGCGTGTACTCGAAATCCAACTAATACAGAAGTTGAGCAGACTTGCACACACATTAAGGGCGCGTTTGGTTCGCTTCTGGGTAGTGCCCGGCTTGGTTCTCAGGAGACAGGCTCACATGGCCAGCAGCGAGAGAGCCAGGCTCCGGAGAAACGAGATTCAGTCAGCCAGGCTCCAGAGAAACGAGATTCAGTTTCGTTTCTCGGGAGTCAGGCTGAGCGCTGATTTCTGCATGCGAAGGGGCAACTCAGACGGAGATGCAAGCAACCAATCGTTCCTCAGTTGCATGCGCTGAGCCCGGCTGACAATGCTGCAGCCGACCAAACGCTCGTCACCTACATACGCCGAGCCTGGCCTGGCTATATGCCAGCAACCAAATGCGCCCTAACCTGCACGGGTGCAAGATTTTGTTGAAAAACACGTGAACCAGGGAGACGATACACACATATATATATATATATGCTCGTTGGAATTTTTTTTTGATGCCTCATCCCTTCGAGTACAAGCTGTAGTGTCTGAACTTACGCACGGACACACACCTTACGCACGCACACCACACACACTCACACCACCTCGAACGCAAGCTAGATCTACAACCTATACCTAGAGAACTGACGCGGCTAAGAGGTATCCGAAGCCATCAGACTTCGAGCGTGACGAGCACGTCACCCTAACTATTGTGGAACATCCGCGTTGAAGCAACAGGAAATTATTTGGAGGAAAACCACCACATGAGGGACGAGCGTTGAGTCCGGGACTCGAACGCTGGTCAGCACGGAGCAAACCACAGGCTTCTGCCACTCGCGCTACGCGCGGTCCTCTATGCTCGTTGGAATTATTGCAGGCAAAGTGCCTGCATTCAGTTTTGCCTATTCATAAAGCACGAATGTATCCGCACATAACAAAAGTGGGTCCGGTCTACTGAGGAACGAGACCTTGACAGTTTCACTTCCAGCTTCGTGGCTCTGGAAACACGTGGAGTGGAGATAAAAACGGCACCGCCGCCTTGACTGCAGTCAGTTTGTGCCTCTTGGCGGCAACAGTTGTACGGGCCTCACCAAGAGCTGCCCCAAGGATGACACCAAGGAACGGTGCCTGCAGTATAGCTCATCCCGATCGGCTGGGGGGTGCAACCTAGAGCAGGAAAGTAAGTCAGTGGTTAGATCAGGACAATGTAAATTGGCTAAATGAAGGCTAAGAGACGTTAGTATCTCTAGCTCATGGCCTCATGGACAGTGACATACCTGCTGCTTCTGGACGATACCACCATGGAACAGCTTCATGGACGAAGAACTCTGAGAACACTGGCACGCTAGGCATGTGAAATGGAACATAAGGCTGAGGCATTTCTGGAACGAGTAGAGGCAGAGCTGGATTAAAATGACTGAAACCGATTGGATGGTCAATGAAATGGGCATTCCTGCTGTTCCCACTATACGCGATCGGATCAAGCTTGCGCACCCTTTTCATGTTCTTAATGTCTTCGATCTTGAACTTGAAAGTGCTGCACTTGCCTAACAGAAAAGGCTGATCACACTGCAGCCCGTCCCCCCTTTTGTTGTTGTAGCCAGGATAATCCTGGATGCGGAAGTCAACTTGCTCAACCAGAAAGAGAGCGAACTCTGAGGCGAGCTCTTCAAGGTTCCATTTTCTGTATGGGTTATTCGTCTTGTGGCTGACATGAACTTCCCCATCAGCCCGGAGCAGGAGACTTGCACTGCAGAAGAAGTCTTTCACAAGTTTCCTGTGTGAGCTAGAGCCAGAGCAAAAAGTTAGTAGTAGAATGCATTACATGGAACAAGATGTCAACAGATTGACCACAAGAACGTTGCAGCAGAGAAAATGCTGTACCAGATCCTTTTAAGTTGAAACATAGACTATTCAGCTAACAAATACATTATGATGAGAAACAACTTCCAAGTTGTCCAGGCCCTACTCATTTGCTTCCACTTGATAGAAAATTACACAATTCGCTACAGCAAAATGAAATCCATTTATGAAGACCTAATTGATATTTTTTACATGTGGCCTAAGAGACAATTCAAAACGAAATAATGCAGAAATGAGCTCTAACAATAAGTATTAGTTGTTCTGGCTAGTATGGCCTATCTATGAGGTAAAAAGCATTCCTCTTTATCTGCATGATGTGCTACTGTCTCAGGGCACAATTGAATACTACATGCAGCAAACATAAACTATACAACGTGTACATACTTGATCATATGTGGTTGGTCTTCTTTCCCTTTGAACCCAGGATTGGGGAAGTTGAAAATAACCCTGTCAAACCGCCTCATCTTGAGATCAGTATGTAGCTTCATCGTTTTTGCATTGACTCCATGCAAAGTTTCCGCCCCCATTTTTTTTCAGTTCTGCCAAATTGGATTCTGCTCCTCTGTACTTCTTCTTCAGGGTGTCTGTACAAGATTATTTGAAAATAAGTGAAAATTTAATAAATAAAAAAATCGCCCATCAGAGTAATCTAGGAAATGCCTGCATTAATTATTCATATCGGGCTATGCATAAGCCCCAACAATATCAATAGATGGAAACATGGTATCACAATAATTCTTAAAAAATCTAGACACTCATGTACATCTCATTCTCGTACCCTCATGGCAACAGCCAACAATGCAACATCGCTGATAAAGAAATCGGCTGCTCGTTCACGAATAAAATGAGAAAAACCGATGAATGAAAGCAAACCGTAGGAATCGAGAGAAGTGGCGACGAGGTTGGCGCCCGAGCGAAGCCGGTGACGAGCGCCAAGGAGAAGGAGAAGTCGCCATCGCCGACGAGCAGGATGCTCTGGGTCGACGAGTACTGCCCCACCCACCTGACCTCGTCGTCCTTCTCCTCGCCGCTGCTCTCCGCCGTCAGGTCGATCACCGGGACACCCTCCGCCTCCGCGTGTGGGGCCATCGAGCCGACCACCATGACACCCTGCGCCGTGTACCCCTCCCTGCTGACTCCCATTGGCGGCGGTCGCGGCGACGCCCGCAGGCAGTGGGACCCCCTCCCCGTTCCCACTAGCGATCGCTGCCGTAGCCACCGCCATGCGCGTGCCTCCTCCGCTGTGCTCTTCGCCGGTGATCAGGTGAGGTGACAGCCTGACAGGTGGAGGTGGGCTTACGTCTGCGTGGTGGTGGTGCTCGCCTTTGGGTTTGAATTTCAAACTAGGTTGATGCCCGTGCGTTGCTACGGGTAACAAAAACTCATATGAAATCAATTGTTTTCATGCCCAAATATTGAATAAATATAATTCTCTCATTAATATACTTCCCAACTTCTTCCAGGGTACATAAACCATGTTTTTTTAATAGTGTACCAGGTTGGAAATTTGAAAGTGAAACCATTTCTACTTAGAACAGACTGTCGGGCAAAATTTGATGAGAAAACAAAAACGGTGCTTGAGAGCCATTGAGAGATTGGTGTGATTCAAATTCAATAAAGGATATCTGACTGCGTGTTCATGATTAGTGGCAATGTTATCGGAATGAATTACAGTACCGTCCATCAAAGGATATCTGACTGTGTGTTCACAGTACCCAATCATGCTGTAAACTAACTTGCTATGATGGGATTTAATCAAGCAAGAAAATATGTAACAATGCCAAAGAGGGGGTGCTGCCCAGTAATTGAGCTATGCTTAAATAAATGGATACAATGTTCACTCCACAGAACACCATGTAAATATTCGCGAACGTCAATAATATTAGTAATATACAGAAAAAAATTGTTGAAATAACTGCATTTGCCTGAATTGGCTCATGCCCCCATGGACCAAAATAATTATTTGGCAAAGATGGAGAACCTTCTAAGAACATGGAATATTTGTGAACGTCAATAATAGCAGCAAGTATGGTTTACTCTCAAGCAAAATTAAATTCACCCGCACAAAACTGATAATACAATTCAGTGGCATCCCTTATGTAAGCATGTTCTCATCCTATGGCGAAGGTGGAGAACCTTCTAAGAACATGTTCGACAGTCAAGGATACCATTACCACAAATTCAGTAAAGCTATATACAGTACCGGAGATGTGGCATGAGACAAAGAAAGCACTGAATGCATGAATACAGCCTAGGCAGGTGAAATTAATAATGATCAATGCATGCATTTGAAGCTTGAATTGCTCAGATCTCCAGGGAATTGGGCTGAAGCAAAAAATACTCTGAACTCTCTTAAAAATGGTGACTATAGCTGGTACAGAACTACTCTGTTCCTATCAACACACATGCATGCAAACTGCTACAACCAATACAGCTTAGGCAAGTGAAATTAACTGATAAATAAAGAAAATTACTTGCAAACTAAAAGAAGAACAGAATTCGTGCACATAACAAAGTTCAGAACCTAAGCTAACTGATTGAGCTTGCTGCTGCAAATGACAAAGTTCAGAACCAAAGCTAACTGCTTGTGCTTGCTGGCAGTAGGAAACAAAAAGGGCCTTAGTGCACTAAGACTAAGAAACATTTGTATAACTCCAGAGGAGTAAACTCATGCAGCATGGATTTAGAATAATAATTCTCAAATGCACATGTGCTAATCTCCTTTTTTAAAAAAAATAGCACACCTCCACCTGTTGCAATAATTCTCTAAGCCTGGTGTTGAATTTCATTGTGTATTGCCACCATTATTCCCCAGAAGTATAACACGGAAAAATGACAAGTACAGGCACATAAGCGTATCTATGCCCTTCATAATTCCCAAGATGACACTACTCACTTAATTAATTACAGGTGCTTATGAATCTCACGGACAAATTGGTTCACTACAAATCTACTTGAACTGCAAGTCTGACGCAAGGGCAACAAAACATACAATGCCTGAGTTCTTGGACTAAAGATAAAAAGATATTGAACTGCTTGTTGATGAGTTCATCAATCAATAACGGTAGAACTTATTCATACTGCTTGCTGATACACAAAAGGAAAATGCGTTATAACTTGTGTCATGCAAGCAGCCGCGCACGACATGTAGCTACTTAAGCATCATATAAAAGTAGAAAATATTGCGTTTTGACTCACTTGTTAGTTAGCAATCGATGGAGATTCTAAGGAATAGAAGAGTGTGTCCAGTTTTGAAAATATCAGCTATCTCAGTTACATACACTAAGGCCTTGTTTAGATGGGGGGAAGAGAGAGATTGAAAAGTCCTGAAGCAGTTCGTTTGTATTTGGTAAATATTGTCCAATCGTGGCCCAACTAGGCTCAAAAGATTCGTCTCGTGATTTACAACCAAACCATGCAATTAGTTATTTTTTTACTAACATTTAATGCTCTATATATAGGGTAGAAATTGATGTGATGGAGAGAGATTAAAAAGTCCTGTAGCATTTCGTTTGTATGTGGCAAATATTGTCCAATCGTGGACCAACTAGGCTCAAAAGATTTCGTCTCGTGATGTACAACTAAACTGTGTAATAAGTTATTTTTTTACTTATATTTAATACTCTTTACATGCGGGTATAAATTGATGTGATGGAGAGAGAGTGTAAAAACTTGGAAGTTGGGAGGTAATCTAAACAAGGCCTAAATACCTTGTTGGTCGTTACTGAAAGAACAGTTCGCAGCTAAAAGACCTATTGCTAAAAGACCTATATCAAAATCAAAAGGCACACGAACTATGTCCACAAACACTCGGAGAACAACCACATAGTGACTGCTCTAGAAAAAAAAAGACCTAGTAAAGAAAGTAGATATCGCACTGAGATGCCTGGATGTAATTCAACACTCTTGACAGCCAGCCGGCTAGCCATGATAAAGTTGAACAAGTCACTGCTTCCACCACCAAGGATTAATGTTCAACCATCTGACAATCTTCAACCAGTCACACTAATGTCTGGATGTGACCACTTCTAATCTGACAAATCTTTAGAAACCACATTTACTTGTGGAACAAAACAACAAGTGTGATAACCATATCTACAGTATCAAGCTCTCTATGCGCGAGTCACATAACTTGGATGCAATATTTGGCCCAAATGGTATTGTGAACTAACTTTAGTCTTGAAACTGACACTGCAGGAGCTAAATAGGGCAAATGAAACCTAAGGACCTTTTAAAAAAGAAATAAATAAAAACAATCATTTACCATGGAACCTAAACCACAGCATAACATCTATTCATCATAAATTGATCAGAACAAGACCAGTATGCCTAAATTACTGTTGCAAAGGCAAAAATAATCAGAACACGACCTATCAGGCTAAACTATTGTTGCAAAGGTTTTTCCTCTGTATGGAACGCAACACCCAAATTGACATCACAAACCAAATTGACATCACAAATTGTCTGAATTTGCCAAGAAGATTGCAAGGGGCGCCTTACCTCGGGGAGCCACCGGCCGTCCTCGGCATCAGCGAGGACAAAGCTGGCGGAACCACTGGCACCATCCTCGAGCTCGCGCACGAGGCCCTGCAGCGAGGCGCACAGGCAGCGGCGCGGGGAGTAGAACTCCAGCACGGTGGCGGGCCTCCCGCTCACGAAAGCCGCTGGCAGGACCTGCTGCTCCACGTCCCCGTGGTCCGCCTCCACCACCACGGCACCCAGAGGCAGCTTTCCCTCCGTCGTGCGCTGGGGGCGCCGCCACCGGCGGCAGCCTTTTGGCCGTGCATGGAGACATGGGTGGCGACGGCAGCGGCGACCGTGCGTCGCCCTCCTCAGCGCCAGGTAGAGGAGGGGGAGGGGGCGGACGAGCTCAGAGCAGAGCCCTCCATGGCAGCTCGCCGCACCGGACTGACCTCCGGGCAGGGGTCACCTCCCCACCCAGATCTGGACGAACCAGGAACACGTTGAGCGGATCAGGTCCAGTGGAGCAGTAGGACGCAGCGTCGCCCCCGAGCTGGCCGTCACCGTCGCCGGCGGGCGATCCCCAGGCCCAGCCACAGCGGCCAGCGGGGCCATCCCGCTCGCCGGCCCCGTCTTCCGCGTCGGTTGACCGCCGGGGTGCGGCAACGGCCCCCATCATCACAGCACTCGGCGCCAGGGCCGTGCTGCGGATGGGGTGTGTGCACGGGGAGGAGGGGGGAAGTGGAGGAGGTGCCCGCCACTGCCGGAGCGGCGTCCTTCGTCGGTGGTAGCAGCACGGCGGCATCACCCGCCCCCAGCAATGGTGCGGCGTCGGCGGAGCAGCCCGGAGCGCGCACCTTCGCGCTGGCGAGGGTGAGAGGCGGGAGGTGGCGGAGGGGACGTCGGAGCGCTGGAAGAGTCGAGGTGCTGCGGTTTTCTTTGTTGCCGGGGAGTCGTAAGTCGTGGGGGGTGGGGTGAAGCGAAGGCAGCGGTAAGACGATATCCTTCGGTAATTTTTAGTTGTATAATAATATATTATATATATAGTAGATTTCAAACGGCTGCGAGGTGCCAGCATTAGTAGTCGTTGCCGTCTTGTTGGGCTGGGCTTCTATCGATAATACGCATTGGGCTTTTGGAGTCCTTCAGTTGTCCAAGAAAGGCAGCCATACTATGAGCGAAAGGGGCTGTGCAAGTGCAACCATTTATGGCTGGCTTCCCCAGATTCCATAGGCCGCAGGATCGAGACGACGCAGATCCCTAAATTCCGTAGTGATCGGCGGCAGATATATTTATGTGTACTTGAAACCAAATTATACAATATTTGCGCTTAGTTTGCGCCATCGATAAATAAATAAATGACGATATATGATGTTCATTGGCTCAAGTTAAGGGTGTACTGGAGTATGTAAGTACTAATCGTACTAGAAATGTAAGTACCAATCGTATCACATGAGTAATGTATGTATCCTTTGTCTCAACAAGAATAGTAAGTACTATTCTTGATAATTATTCCCCCACCTCCCTTTCCAAATTATAAATCATTTCAGCTTTCATAGGAACCAAAGCATCTCAAGTTTAACCAAAATTATAGAGAGAATTATAAATATTTATAACATCAAATAATCATACTATAAAAATATAATTAATGAAAAATATAATGATACTAAATTTATTATTTAATTATATAAATTTAATAGAACTTAAGATGTTTTGACTCTACGAGAAAGTTAAAATGATATAATTTAGGAAGGGATGGAGGAGTACCAACCAAACTTATCTGTGGGTCTTATTTAGGGAGAATCGGTTTTGGGCTTAGTTGCAATAAAAGAGAAGTCCAGAAGGACATGGTGACTTTTGTATTTCATGCAATGTAGTCAATAATATTAGACTTTGTTTTACTAATTTAGAGCATGTTTAACACAGTTTCAATTTTGACAACTTTAGAGAAGGAGCCAGAGGGTGTATACAAAACATTTTAAAAAGAGAAATCATTTTTGGTGAATAGTAAAGGAACCAGAGCTGTTTTAAGGCCTAGAAAAAGCTATAGTTTGTGGCTCCTCCGAAGGAGCCATGACAAACAACATAACATCCTATGATTGGTACATTGACTTTAATATATTAACTGAATTAAAGAAGATGGCAGAGCCTTTTTTTTCTATCTATACTACGGTACAGCTCCATTCATTTCAAATCATAGGTCGTTTTGACTTTCAAGATTTATAAATTTTAATTTATATCTAGACAAAAGTATATATATATATGTATAGCAGAAACTATATATTATAAAAATTAAAATAACTTATAATTTACAATAAATGAAGTACTCCCCCGTCCTAGAAAAGAAAATTCTAGCACAATATCATATTTTAGTATCTTATAAGTTTGATTAATTATAGATAAAAAATTATCATTATGAAATCAATAAATATTAGATTAGTTATGAAATATATTTTCACAATAAATTAATCTGGAGTTATAAATATAAATACCATTCACTAAAATTCTAGTTAAACATGCACTACTCCCTCAATCTAGAAAAAAATATAATTTTAGCGCGATTACCAGGGTTTTAGTGTCTGAAGTTTGATCAATTATAGATTAAAAATTTATTAATATTTATGATATCAAACAAATATTATTAGATTAAATACAAAATATATTTTTTTTTTTAATTAATTTATTTAGAGCTAAAAATATGAATTCTTTTACTAAAAACTTACGTGAATAACTTTAAACGATATGTAACCTGTGGTTGTATTCTTTTCATAATGGAGTGAGGAATTTTTTTTTTTTTAGGATAGAGGCAGAGGGGTGATTGGTTGTCCCAACAGAGTTGTCCTGGTACTTTTTCTTGCTTCATCTCATTCTGTCGCTATGTTTGGTTACACACGCTGGCGGAACCGAGGGTTCAAGAATAAGGGGGGCCGAATTATAGTTGAGACGTCGTAAATATGTGAAAGAAGAATTTTTTTTGTGATGTATCATTGATTTTTTGCTAAAAAATTAGATTTGTATTAAATTTTTGGATGAAAAATCGAATTTTTATTGAATTTTTGATGAAAATCTTTTTTTTCCATGGTATAAATTTTTTTTTATTGTTTTTAGGGGGGCCACGGCCCCTGCTAGCCCCCCCGGTTCCGCCTCTGGTTACACATGCATCGTTTCGTTCCTCTACCTCCACCATCCTGCGTGACTTCACTTTCTTGGTTTCACCTTTCTAAGCGATATAGGATGGCATTATGCAGGTACAGTGCAAGAACCCATGTGTCAACACACGTACAACTCTGATGCATGTAGGCAATTAAATAAGATCTCGCCTTAGATGGAACCAACAATAAATACAACCAAATATAACTAGGTGTATGATTTAAATATACATCTCTCTTCATCCTGCCCTTGTTCTCTTTCTCTCAAAATTTCAGATTTTTTCACTCTCTACACCACATCAATTTTTAGCCGCATATATAGAGCATTAAATGTAAGTAACAAATAACTAATTTTATAGTTTGGTTGTAAATCACGAGATGAATCTTTTAAATTTAGTTAATTTATAATTGAACGATATTTATTAAATATAAATGAAATGCTACAGCTCTAAATTTTTTCAATATTTGCAATCTGAAGCGCTGGTTCTCCATCTTCTTTGCAACCAATCACGCCCCGAGTGTACAGATCGTTTGCTGAATTTCCCAGCACGTGCGCTTTTCCAGAGCTCAGTCAGGCAATCGCTGCCAGTGGGCCCAGGCCTCAGGCGGACGCGGAGAAGCTCTACTCTACTCCAATACGCCTACTCCGTACGCGGCTACGCGTCGAATCGGTTCTTTGACCACACAACCGTTTCCCACTTGACACGAGTCCACCACTCTCCAGTCTCCACACCACTTCACACTCTCCGCACCACCTTCTTTTCTTTTTTTTCTTTTTTTTTTTTTGGACAGGTCCACACCACTTTCGCCTCCGTCGGCGGCGGTGACGGGCGCGAGGGCACGAGCGAGCAAGCATGGCAGTGGCGGTGGCCGCGCAGGTGGCGATGGGGCTCGCCGCCGAGGCGGGATGCGGTGGGGACGGGGATAGGGGCGATGCGCCATTGGAGGTGCCGCCGCCGGTCGAGGTCGACAGGAAGGGGGCACCGCCGGTGGAGGGGGTACCTGTGGCGGTCACCGCCGGAGGGGACGACAAGGAGAAGGACGTGAAGGGAGAGAAAGGGGTGAACCCGGTGAAGTGGCTGGGGCATTACTCCTCCGCGCAGAGCATACTGCTCGTCGGCGACGGGGATTTCTCCTTCTCGCTGGCGCTGGCCAACGCGTTCGGCTCCGGCACCAATCTCGTCCCCACATCCCTCGACACCTACGGTTCGTCTACTTCAATTCCCTCCTCCTCTTGCGGCAGCTAAAACCGCCCTTCCCGCAACGACTAGTATATGGGTGAATGGTGATGCATTGTTTTGGTTTTGGACCTTTGCGCCTTGTATACGGATATAAATTGTACGTAGCAATTGATGGATGCATACAAGAAAACCGTATGCTAGTTCGCCGATTCCAGAAAAATGCGGTATCCTGTGCTAGTTAAAGAAGAAGGACATGCTCCATTTAAGACTATGGTTATGTTAAAATGGTTTAGAGCACCTTGCAACACAGCATATCCACGTATGTATTTTAGCAACTCCTTTGTGTCTAGGGTGATACAAGATAAAAAAAAAATCAATCAATTGCCCTAGGATACCAAACCGACGGAGTGATTGCATTAACATTCAGCAAAAGAGGAAGAAAAGGGACAGTATCCTGCCATCTAATTAAAGCATTAAGCTGTTTGGTTCGTGCCCAAAAAAGCTTGCAGGGCCCAGGCATGCATCCTTGGCGTCCATTTTTGAATGCCTGGGACCAGGATGTATTGCCTGGCCAAACAGGCCCTAATTATTTCACACTGTGATAAGACTTCTTTTGGAAAAATTTGTCATCTTTCAATAGTTTTATACTAGTACTCTTGTATTTTGTTCGTTCTTATTTGGTTTTGAGCACATACACATTAAGATCTTGTGTTTACCTCGTAATCTCGAAGTGCCACTATGTTTTGTTCTGTGTAATTTTATCATTATCATTACTTACCTATTTTCTTAAAAAAACTCGTTTTCCAGAGGCTCTGAGGAACAAGTACAGCAAAGCAGAGTCAAATGTAGCAGAGCTGAAAAGATTGGGTGCCACAGTGTTCCATGGTGTTGATGCAAAAGAAATGAAGTTACACCCTAACTTGAAGAACAGAAGGTTTGATCGAATTGTCTTTAATCTTCCTCATGCTGGCTTCACAGGAAAAGAGGACGACATGCATATGATCAAGTATGTGCATAATCTCATTATGTCTTTTCAGGCAGTTAATGTTTAATTAAACCCTGGATTAGGACAGTTATTCTTGTTCTTCTTATGGATTGGTAGGACACTTGTTCTTCAAATGGATTGGTTGCATCATTTTATTTGTCTTAAATGAGATATGTAAAACATTATTGATTAAATATTCCAAAGGCTACATCTGCACATGAAGGGCTGTGCTCTCGTGTTCATAAAGCATGTTTGCTTATTTAGTAAACCTATGCGCGTAAAAGACATTGGATAGCATCTTAGTGAAATTGTTATACTTTTCATTTTCATTTTAGGCACCATTGATCTGCTTAACTTGTTTTTTCCCCTGAAATGAGCGATAGCTTTTAATGCTTACATCATGAATAAGTAACACCTTAGACATTTTGCCTCAATAACAAGCGGCACAGATCTTTCCTGGCCTCCATATTCCATTTGGTAGAGTTATCATGTTTTATATCTTGTGGTAGAGTAAAAAAAATATTTCTGACAACCGTAATGCTAGAAGATGAAACCAAAATTATTTGCGGTCTATGACATGCATAAAATATTTTTTGCAGTTCCTTGTAGTATTTCTTGATTTCTTGTTTTGTTTCTATATACTTTGAACTAAGATTGGTTAGCTTTCATATGGTAATCAGAAAACAGATCGCTGACGGTTTCTTATTGCATATGGAAAATACATGATTCCTTAAAAAAATTACCATGATGTTGTTTTATCTTGTTCTGTTTCTTAACTTATTGCTTACCATCTGCTGTGACCTTTAGCTCACACAGGGAGCTGGTGTGGGGCTTCTTCCACAACGCAGTCCACCTTCTTCGGCCTTATTGTGAAATCCACGTTAGCCACAAGACAGGGCGGTCTTACGATAAATGGGGTCTTGAGGACCTAGCCTATGGGGCTTCTTTGGTTCTGGTTGACAAAGTTGCTTTCCAATCAGAAGACTACCCTGGGTATAACCAAAAGAGAGGAGACAGTGCAAGGTGTGATGAACCTTTTGGTCTAGAGGCTTGTTTCACATTCAAGTTCCGGATCAGAGATCGGAAGAAACTGAATGGAAACATGACTAGTCCAATCCCACCCCAAGGAATCATGGACCTGGCAACTGAAAGAGGGCCATTTCACCTGTTTTCACCTTCTGAATCATGGTCTCGGCAAGGTCTTCCTCCACGAATCAATGCGGTTCAGATGGTGACAACTCTGGAAACTTATGAAGTTGTTCGAAGGCAACATCTGGATTTTCCAGTGAACTTTGACAGCACAGCAAGAGACCTGTATTTTCACCCTGAGCGTAATGCCCGGCCAATGCTCAGAACCCCAGGGCCATCTCTGCAAGCTTTGCCGGATCCAGGCGTCATTCCTCCACCAAGGGGCAGAATCCCATGCCCCGATCTCATTGTACCTCAGGAGGAGCACTGGCATCAACATAGATCTGCTGCTGATGTGCCAAGAAGACGTCACTCTTACTTGGCCCAGGAGCACCAGCGGAGTCCACTGAGGGAGCATGAAATGTGGGCACAGGTGATGCCCGGTGCGACCAGCTTTGGCCGTTCTGCCTTGGTGGAACACCGACACAGGGACAGAGAATCTGTTGAGAAGCAAGAGTGGCTGCGCATGATGGTTGCGTTGTATGGTGGGCAGTGAAGGATCTTTTGGGAGAGGTGTACATATATGTGTAGATAACCAGAACAGAGGAGCTGGGCCTTTCCAAGTCACACGGTGTGGCGAATGTTTTGTGCTTGAGGCTTGTACAGCTGGTACATTTTGCTCTGCCTCTAGGCTAAGTTCATGATCAGCAGTCCAATCCTCCGGACTGGAGAATTAAATTTCTTCACCCAGATGTTTGCTAACTGTACAAGACACGCACAAGCAAGAATCTTCAAGATCAATAGAAACTCAGACACAACGGCGGACTCACTGGCCACACAGGCTTTCTCAGCCACTGCATCTTTACAGTTTGCTTGTCTTTGTATAAATAGAGCATGTAAACCAGTGCCCAGTTTTAGATGCACTGCAACCTGTAACCTTAAACTCTGTAAGATTGCTAGCAGCAAAGATGCTGCTGAAATAAAATTGTTTCCTATAAAAAAAAAAGAAGTTCATTGTTAAACGATATCCTGGTTAGGCTTAGTGTCTAGGTACAATGTAATTGTCTCGGTGTGTTGTACAAGTAACATAGATAGATATGAATAGATATGTTCGGTATGATCTTGATGATCACGTTGTAATCTTTGACTCCTTGTACAAGCCACGGTGGGGGCTCTTCTCACCTATATTAACACGAAGCCGAGACACCGAGAGGTATCTCGTTCAACCTAATTTTACATGGTATCCAGAGCCTCTTTCTCCACCGAGATTTTCCATGGCTTTCGCTTCCTCTTCCTCTGCGCTATCTGCTGCCGTCTCCCTCACCACCTTCCTCTCGGTGACGGAGAAGCTAACCCGCTCAAACCACCAATCCTGGAAGGCGCAGATCGTGTCGGCGCTTAGAGGCGCACAATTGGCAGATTGGCTAGATGCCAACGCCGAGCCCCCGGCGCGATATCTTCCCAAGAAGAATCCCTCCGATGCTGATGAAGCACCGGTGGCCAACGCCGATTACGCCACATGGGTGGCAAAGGACCAGACGGTCCTAAGTTATCTCCTCACGAACCTTTCCAAGGAGATTCTGGGGCATGTGAACACGGAGGTCACAGCAAAGGGCGCCTGGGCAGCCATCCAGGCACTGTTCGCCTCGCAGTCCCGCGCCAAGATCATGAGTACGCGAATGGCCCTCGCCACCGCGTCCAAGGGTGCGTCCACCATCAGCGAGTACTTCGCGAAGATGAAGAGCTTGGCGGATGAGATGGCAGGAGCCGGTCGACGGCTTGAAGATGAGGAGCTCATCTCCTATATCCTGACTGGCCTGGATCTTGACTTTGATCCGGTCGTGTCGGCTGTGGCGGCTCGGGTAGAGCCGATCTCCGTCTCTGAACTGCTTGTCCAGCTTGTAAGCCACGAGCAACGTCTGGAGCTACGCAATGGGGGCAACCAGTCCTCAGTGAATTCTGCCACCAAGGGGAACCGCAACAACAACTCGCCTCGAGGAGGGCGTGGTAGCGGAGGTCGCAATGGAGGAGGCCGCGGAGGTGGCGGCGGCCGCGGCGGTTTCGGGCGTGGCGGTGGCGGGCGCAAAGACTTTTCAACCGGTGGGTGTTTTGCCGTGACCGTGGCAAGGAAGGGCACCCCGCATCCCGCCGCTTCAAACGCTTCGACAACAACTACACCGGGCCTCCACAGAAGCAAGCGTCTTCAGCAACCACCGGCTACGGTGTGGACACGAACTGGTACATGGATACCGGTGCGTCTGACCACATCACGAGCGAGCTAGAGAAGCTCACGACGTGTGAGAAGTACCACGGTGGCGACCAAGTTCACACCGCGAGTGGATCAGGTATGGAGATCAAGCACGTTGGTCATGGTGTTTTGAATTCCCCTACTAGTAGATTGCATCTCAAAAATATCCTTCATGTTCCATCAGCTAGCAAAGATCTCCTTTCCATGCATCATATAGCAAATGATAATAATGTTTTCTTTGAATTCCATCCCAAACATTTTTGTGTCAAGGACCAGGAGACGAGGACAACTCTTCTCACCGGGCCATGTAAGAATGGCCTATATCCCGTGAAGCCGTCAAATAAAAGAGTGCTTGGAGTAACCAAGCCGTCGTCCTCCTTGTGGCATCATCGGTTAGGGCATCCTGCATCGTCTGTCGTCCAGCGTGTGCTCAACCACCACAAACTTCCCTTCATGAAAGAGTCCAATAAAGTTGGAGTGTGTGATGCTTGCCAAAGAGGCAAGAGTCATCAACTACCGTACCCACATTCATCCAGTAGATCGGATGGAGTTTTAGATCTTATTTATTCAGATGTATGGGGCCCTGCGCCTAGTTCAGTTGGTCGGAACATTTATTATGTTAGTTTCATTGACGACTATAGCAAATTCACGTGGATTTATTTGTTGCGTCAAAAATCAGCTGTGTTTCAATGTTTCCGTGATTTTCAGTCGCTTGTTGAGCGTCAATTTGATCGAAAAATTCGAGCTGTGCAAAGTGATTGGGGAGGAGAGTACCGAACCCTAAATTCCTTCTTTACACGCATGGGGATATCTCATCATGTCTCATGTCCGCATGCTCATTAGCAGAATGGAGCAGCTGAAAGAAAACACAGACACATTGTCGAAGTTTGGTTCACATTGCTTGCTCATGCTAGTATGCCTCTAAAATTTTGGGATGAGGCGTTTATCACAGCTGTTTTTCTGATTAATCGGTTACCTTCTAAGGTAATCGATGATGAAACTCCTTTCTTTCGTCTTCATGGCAAGCATCGTGATTATACTTTCCTCAAAACCTTTGGTTGTGCATGCTGGCCAAATATCAGACCCTACAATGATTGGAAGCTAGCTTTTCGATCTAAAAAATGTGTCTTTCTCGGCTATAGTCCTCAACACAAGGGATATAAATGTCTTGATCCAACTGCCGGTCGTGTATATATCTCGCGCGATGTCATATTTGATGAGCATCTTTTTCCTTTCGCCTCCATGCATCCGAACGCCGGCGCTCAACTCAGGGCTGAGATCGCCCTTTTACCCGACATGCTACGCAATTCATCTAGTAGGGATGCATTTACACCCGACCATGTTGCTGATCTTCAATTATCTGCTAACCCATCACCAAGTTCTATTGAAGATTTGATGCATGCAGGTGCGGATTTGCGCGAGGTTGGGCCAGCAACGAGAAATTCATTGCGTCATTTCATGTGTCGCTCCCAGGGGAGCAGCGCAGCTCCCGATGATGATACGCCTCCTGCGCCTGGCAACCCTGGTGCCGCATCAACCTCGGGATCTGAGGCGATCCCAACTGCGCCGTCAGCTCCTGCTGGTGCGGGGTCGACACCGCCTGTCGGGGCTGGATTGTCTGCGGCTGAAGCGTCCGGTCCCTCCTCTCTGTCTCATTGTGTGGCTGCACAGACCGATCCCTCCATGCCAGGTGAGGGATCCATTGCGGCTCCGTCTTCATCCCCTGTGGCGTCGTCTGGTGCTGCTCCAGCTGTGGCTTCCGCGCCGCCTCCGCAGCAAGGGGTGGTAACACGCATTCAAAGAGGTATTTCTAAACCGAAAACTTACACCGATGGCACTGTACGATGGGGCATGCTTGCAGCTTCTGCTATTGAGGAACCAACAAGTGTTGATCAAGCACTTCGTGATGACAAGTGGGTTGCGGCAATGAACTCAGAACATCAGGCTCTTATGAAGAATAAGACTTGGCATTTAGTTCCAAGGCCGAAAGGGAAAAATATTATAGGGTGCAAATGGGTGTATAAAGTCAAAAGAAAGTCAGATGGGTCTATTGATAGATACAAGGCACGTTTGGTTGCAAAAGGTTATAAGCAAAGATATGGGATTGACTATGAGGACACCTTCAGTCCTGTAGTCAAGGCAGCAACAATTCGACTCATTCTTTCACTTGCAGTTTCCAAAGATTGGTGTTTAAGGCAACTTGATGTACAAAATGCATTCTTGCATGGTGTTCTGGAGGAAGAAGTATACATGGTTCAGCCTCCTGGATATATTGATGACAAGCACCCTAGCTATGTTTGTAAGTTAGATAAGGCCTTGTATGGTCTTAAGCAGGCACCACGTGCTTGGTATGCTAAGTTGTGTGGAAAACTTCAAGCGCTTGGTTTCACGCCGTCCAAAGCCGACACATCCCTGTTTTATTATAATAAAGGCAAGCATACTATATTTGTTCTAGTATATGTGGATGATATCATAGTGGCAAGCTCCTCTCAAGAAGCAGTAAATGCATTGCTTCTAGATCTTCAACAAGACTTTGCTCTCAAGGATCTAGGTAATTTGCACTATTTTCTAGGTATTGAAGTCAAGCGTGGCAAGGATGGATTACTTATGACACAGGAACGATATGTAAATGAGGTCTTGAAAAGATCTGGGATGGACAAGAGCAAACCGATTGACACGCTAATGTCAAGTATAGACAAATTAAGTATTGAGTTTGGGGACAAACTTGGACCGGATGATTCAACAAGATATCGAAGTGTAGTTGGAGCACTCCAGTACCTAACTTTGACAAGGCCAGATATATCCTTTGCTGTGAATAAGGTGTGTCAATTCCTGCATGCTCCAACAACGGTGCATTGGAGTGCAGTAAAGAGAATTCTGCGCTATGTAAAGGGAACAACCGGTTTGGGTCTTAAGCTGATGAGATCTAACTCAATGATGATTAGTGCCTTTTCAGATGCAGATTGGGCTAGTTGCATAGATGATAGACGATCAACTGGTGGTTTTGTTGTCTATCTTGGTGATAACTTGGTGTCATGGACAGCAAGGAAACAAGCAACGGTGTCTAGATCTAGCACGGAAGCTGAGTACAAATCATTGGCAAATGCTACTGCAGAAGTTCTTTGGGTGCAGAAACTTCTTGCTGAAATCAAGATTCCGCATCCTTCCAAGGCATGGCTATGGTGTGATAACTTGGGTGCTACTTATCTTTCTGCAAATCCCATCTTTCATGCAAGAACAAAACATATCGAAATTGACTTCCATTTTGTTCGAGAAAGAGTAGCACAAAAGTTGTTAGAAATCAGATTCATCAATTCTGGTGATCAAATTGCAGATGGGTTCACTAAGCCTTTACCGGTTGCAAAGCTTCGGCATTTTAGAAACAATCTCAACCTCAGGAGTGGCTGAGATTGAGGAAGGGTGTTAAACGATATCCTGGTTAGGCTTAGTGTCTAGGTACAATGTAATTGTCTCGGTGTGTTGTACAAGTAACATAGATAGATATGAATAGATATGTTCGGTATGATCTTGATGATCACGTTGTAATCTTTGACTCCTTGTACAAGCCACGGTGAGGGCTCTTCTCACCTATATTAACACGAAGCCGAGACACCGAGAGGTATCTCGTTCAACCCAGTTTTACATTCATGATCAGCTAATCGATCTCTGTCACACACACTGTTGCCTTCTCTCAGTCATGCCAACCTTGAGGCAACTTTTGACCAAACCGTGAGCATGCCGTGGCCATCCATCGGATACAGCCAAAATTGAGTCTAGCCAGGTCAACACGGCCCTCATTGTTTCCAGAAAGGGTCATGGCGATGGTTGCGCCTCTTTCCTAGCCAGCGTGCGAGTGCGATGGCGCTGCTCCTGATCTGGGCATGGTGGTTGCCGGGTTCCTGCTCTAACTGTGACGACGGATCTTGGCAAGACCCGTGATCTCGGCTAGCGCAGAGGTCTCAAGGACCTTCAACTTCAGTTTGGTTTAGGATCATCATGTGCTGTGGTGCTCCCGGCGGCGATGGCGACCACTCCCTCGCCCGGTTCAATTCACCGTCTCGACAGTTGACAGGCATGAGCGCGTCGCCGTTCAGGCGTCCAAATACGGAGCGACTTGTACTGCCAAAGCACGAAAGGGAAAACGGGCGTTGTGGCGTTGATAATGGTCGGACAAGGTCATGGTGCTGACAAAGCGGAGGATTAAGGTTTTATT
The DNA here is from genome assembly GCA_015844335.1 of Chrysopogon serrulatus. Classification (NCBI taxonomy): domain Eukaryota; kingdom Viridiplantae; phylum Streptophyta; class Magnoliopsida; order Poales; family Poaceae; genus Chrysopogon; species Chrysopogon serrulatus. The sequence goes on along the minus strand of JADLZL010002316.1, from coordinate 19,811 downwards.
AGTCAAGCATTTAATTAATTCTTATTCCCTCCATTTTAAATTATGTTAACTTTCTAGTTATAAGTAACTTTACACAATGTGTATGTATATTTGTAGTACAAACTATGCATATTGTAGAGATTATTAGCCAACTTAACTGAGAAATGCTACTAGCTAATTTAGACTAATTTTAAGCTTAACAATAATAACTAGTTTTAGCTGATCCAAATAAGCTCTAAAGAAGAAACAAATAGTGTGAAGATGAAGAAATATGGAGTGAGCTCTGAATCTACTGTACCAAATTGACGAATACCTACATCGTGTGAGTCTTAAAGGTTAATTAAATCCAACAATGCAAAGCCTTAGTAAGATACTCCCTCCGTCCCTAAAAAAAAAAAGAAGTAATTCCTTAAAACTTTTGATCAACTTTATAGAAAAGAATAACAATATTTATAATATAAATTGAATATATTATGAAAATATATTTTGTAGTAAATCTAATGATACTAATATAATAATATAAATTTTAATATTTTTAAAAATTCAATTAAAATTTATAAAAAATAAATTAAAATAACTCTATAAATTATTTTTTTTTAAGACGAAGAGATTACGCATTATTTTGACTGAGAAACCGAAAATGGCGCATTTGTAAATTTTTTTTGTTCTTTTGTTCCCTACCCGTGTGCTACTTTAGTACTAGTACTACTTTTTTGGAAGAACGGCCCGTCGAGCAAACACGGGCGACCCTGACATGCGAGCACCGACGACATCGGACATTCGGACCGCACAACCCGCAACGGGGTTTCCGTTCGACGACAACACTAGACTCGAGTCCGCAACGCTTCGCCTCCAGGGACGGCGACACGTGAGCGCGGATGGCCGACTGCGTGGGGGTGTCCACGCCGGAGGTTGCGCACGACGCGGCGGCGGTCGGCGGCGGGACGGGGGATGAGGGAGCCATTGGTGTCCACCGGGACGGGGAAGCCCCCGGCACCAGAGGATGCGGTGCCGGCGGAAGTCGAGGAAGAGGGGAAGGGGGCGCCGGCGCCATTGGAAGGGTCACTGGCGGTGATCACCGTGGAAGGAGAGGAGGAGGCCCGCGGGGCGGAGGCGGCGGAGGCGGAGGAGGAGGAGGGTGAAGGGGTGAAGTGGCTGGGGCTTTACTCCTCTGCGCAGAGCATTATCGTCGTCAGCGACGGGGACTTCTCCTTCTCGCTGGCGCTGGCCACCGCATTCGGCGACGGTGCCAACCTCGTCGCGACGTCCCTCGACACCTATGGTTTGTCTACTGCGATCGCTTCCGCTTCCGCTTCCTGTTGCGGTGGGTAAAGTAAAATGTACCTTCGCTCTTGCGTTTGCTGCGTACGAGATACGACTGGCACTAGCAGTTAATGGCTGATCCCATTTCTGGCCTTTTGCGACTTTGGTATGAGAATAAATGGAACCATGAATGGCTGGATTTCATTCGAGAATATGATCTGCTAGATTTGATGACTGTGATAGGATCTAACTTTGTTGGTTAAATGAGGATTCTAACATTTCCACTTCATTACTACGTTTTAAGCAAATTATTTGTGTCATGTATGAAAACATGATAGAGTGATCCAAACAGCTGGTTACCAGTTGGATGAAAAATAAACTTAAATGAACCTGCGAGAACATTAATATTTAGCAAAAGGGGGGAAAAGGCTCCACAATGAGCGACACAATAAATTTTTCCTGGTTCAACTGTACATAATCACCACAGTTTGCCTTTAGGACAAATTTTCAGCATTAGTTCTAGTATTGTATTTCCTTCATGCTAACTTTGTCTTTGGGTCCATGTATGCATTGTTGATGCTGTCTTTACGTTTGCAAGCTCAAAAGCATACTGTGGTTTTTGTTTTCTTGTTCATCGCGCTGCTTATCTACATTTTCTGCATTTCCTGAGGGAAATCCTCTTTTGCAGGGGATCTGAAGCGTAAGTACAGCAAAGCAGAGTCAAATATAATGGAGCTGAAAAGATTGGGCGCCACGGTTTTGCATGGTGTTGATGCGGAAAAAATGAGGTACCACAATGACTTGAAGAACAGACGATTTGATCGTATTGTCTTTAATTTTCCTCATGGTGGCTTCAAAGGAAAAGAGGACGACTTGCATATGATCAAGTATGTGCACTATCTCATCATGTTATTTGGAAGTTAACATTAATTAACCTCTGTATTAAGAATTTAAGATAGTCATTCATGATCTTCATATGGATCAGTTCATTATTTGTCTTACTGAGCTCCTCAAGTCCAGAGTTGATTGAATATTTCTAAGGCTGCATTTACATACAAAGGGTTATGTCTTCTGTATTTTTTGAATTATCTCTCTGTATTGACATACTACACAGAAATTACATTGGTAGAATCTCAGTGAAAATTTGAAAATGTTTCTTTTTTTGATCTAAACAGCGTACATTACTGCTAAACTTATTTCTCAAAATGAACTATGTCTCTTTGTAAGTACATTAAGAATAAGTAGCATCTATGTTACCTCAATCATAAGGTTAGTGCTCTTACATGTCCTCAATGGTTCATTGGCTACAGTATATTTTGTTTTAGGTCCTATGGGTTCAGTCAAAAAATTTGATAATACAATATTGATGGAAGAATAATTAAGATCATTATTTTGTTGCCTTTGTGGATATAACTTTATTTTTAGCACTTATAGCAGTAGTTGTAATATTTTGGAAGAATCTTTTTTCTGGACATATATATGAAATAAAGATGTTTCAACTTTTCATGTCAGTGGCCAAAATAGTTAGCTGATGTTTCTTAGTGCAGCTAAACAATATAGAAACACAATTGAAATCTACAACGCTGTTATTTTACGGCCATTGTTTTCATAGTTAAATTATTATTAACCATATGCTACGACTTTCAGCTTGCACAAGAAGTTGGTGTGGGGTTTTTTCCACAATGCATGCCACCTTGTTTGGCCACTTGGTGAAGTCCATGTTACCCACAAGACAGGGGAACCGTACGATAGATGGGATCTCGAGCACCTGGCCTCTGAATCTTCTCTTGCTATGGTTGACAAAGTTCCTTTTCGAAAGGAAGACTACCCAGGTTATAACCAAAAGAGAGGAGACAGTAAGAGGTCTGACGAACCTTTTGATCTTGGCGCATGTTGCACATTCAAGTTCCAAATCAGGAATTTGAAGAAGCGGAAGCAAATGAACAGGAATAGGTCTGGTTTAATCCCAAACCTTGGAGTCAGCAACGTTCATCCAGGCCATTGGGTAACTGACAGGGGGACGTTTCATCCGGTTGCATCTGTTGAAGCATTGCCTTGGCATCATTTTTCTCCGCCAGCTCACACAGGCCGCATGTTGATGCCTCCGCATCCTTATAGTTGATCAATGGCAACAACCAAGTTTTCCACTGAACTCTGATGGCATGGCATCTGGAACTTATTTGCATAAACAGGAGAGTTGCCATCCAATGGTGAGCATGCCAGGCCCATGGCTGAATGATTTACGCGCTCAAGGTGGCATTCCTCCACCTCTACCAATGGGCAGGATCCCATTTCCTGATCTCACTGCACCTCAGGAGCAGCCTTGGCATCAGCAGAGAACTATTCCTGATCAGCTAGGCGGCGATAACAACTTTTTTGCCCGGGAACACCAAATGAGTCTGCAGAGGGAGTATGAAATACAGAGGCAAAGACAAGTCATTCCCAGAGCAACCGGCTTGACCTATAACGCCTTCTTGGAACATCGCCACAGGGAAGAGTGGCTGCGCAGAATGATTGCATTGTATGGTAGGAAGTGAAGGATCTTTGAGAGGTGTCAGTATGAAGGAGTTGGGCCTACCAGTTCGAGGCTTGTACAGGTAAATGTCACTTTGTGTGGCAAACACTGACCACGGTGGCAGTGCAATGAGTTGGTATCGGGGCAGTGCAATGAGTTGGTATCGGGGCAGTGCAATGAGTTGCTATATTGCCGTTAATAATGTCTGTACACTGTAGTCCTAGGCAGTTAAGAAAGCCTGTTTTGAAGTGGAGCTGTCCGAAGAGACTTCCTGATTAGTTGCTCATTCTGCAATGAAGTATGGCTTACATTTTCGTGGAGTACATACATTGGTCACACAAAGATCATGCATGATAGAGAACTGAAGCTGCGTTATTTGCTTGGACAATTAGCTTGTACTCCACTCCATACGTTCCAAATTATGGTTCACTTTAGTTTTGTCCTAAGTTGGACTTCTCTAATTTTGACCAAACTTATAGATGAATTTTTAGCTAATGCTCCCTCCATTCTAAATTATAAGTCATTCCGACTTCTTGGAGTCAAAACATCTTAAGTTTGACCAATTTTATAGAGTTATAAATAGTTATGACATCAAATAGGTATATTATAAAAATATAATTAATGGAGAATCTAATGATATTTGATATCATAATGCTATCATTTTATTATATAAATTTGGCCAAACTTGTTATGCTTTGACTTTCCAAAAAAATTGAAATAACTTATAATTTAGGATGGAGTGAGTAGTAACTATTTACAACATAACTTAGGCCTAATTTTGATCCTCATAGGCTAAATTTTAGCAAACTGCTAACTTTGTTCCAAATTATAGTTTATTTGACTTTTGTTTATTCTAACTTTGACCATTCGTCTTATTCAAAAAAAAATTATATCAAATATCACATATTTTGTTGTGGCTTGCTTTACTAATAAAAGTTCTTCAAAATGACTTATTTAACTATGTTTGTACAAATATTTTGAATAAGACAAACGGTCAAATTTAGAGTTAAAAAAGTCAAACAAACTATAATTTAGAACAGAAGGAATACTTGTTAATCCATATGATCCAAACATCCCCTATGCTAACTACTAGCTAGCTTAATTACCAGTAGAGGTTATTTGGGTCCATTTAGGTGTTTGAATAGTTGGTTAAGTGTATATGAACTATTAGCACCTATCACCAACTAATGAACTAATTGTTAGAAACTCCACTTGAATCACCTATTACAAACTTTAGTTACTAACTATATAGCACTAACAAATCCAAAGGTGCCCTTAATTTCATTAAATTCTATGCAAAATATATTTTCATAATGTATTTACTTGAGCTTATAGATATTAAAGGATTGTGTCAAACATTAGAAATATAAATCATGAATAACTTTTAAGTTGTTGAGTTTGAAAGTGTGAAACTATATAAATAAAATTGTCTTCAAAAATATTTTTTATAAAAACATACATATAATACTTTTCATATATTTCTTTCAAAAATTACTTTTTCGATAGATATTTTATAAAAATAAGAAATCAACGTTATGCTCTGGAGACCGTGTCGTTATCTAAAATGATTTTTTTTTTTAGTATGGAGGGGGCATAGAGTTAATGTTCCCACAAACTAGAGTTATATTCTTTTTTATTTATAATATTTGAGTGCTAGAATAATATTGTTTTCTGAGGGTTTAATATAGTTTTTGAGTCTAGATGCTGCAATTATGTACCCTCCAAATGGTCAAAACTCATACGTGTTTCCCTGAAGAAAAATAAAAGAACATTTGTTTATGTAAATCCTTCTGCGACTTCTACCGAAATCCTCGTCTCATCGAGTGCATGTCTCGCTGGAACACGATTGGCCATCGAAGTCAAATACCAGACAAACTTAGCACTGTCTTATCATTGATGGCTTAAATAAACCCATTCAAAAACACAATTTGTGGATTATATACTATTTGCTTGTTCCATTCGTCTCATCGTGTTCGGTGTTCCTTCCTCGAGAAGCCACCGAGCGAAGACCAACCCAAACGCCGCCGGGCTCACCCGCCTTGTGGGCCCACCCGACCGAGTCCCCCGATAGAAGGAAGGATTTGAATGCACTGCGACGCTTGGACTTGGGAGTCTCTTCCGTCCACCACTCCACTACCACTGTCCACCACAGGAGCTCTCATGGTCATGGCGGTTGGGGTAACCTCACCAGCGGTAGGGCACGACTCGGCGGCGAACGGCAGCGGATCGAGGGAGGAGGGAACGGCGCCGCCAGAGAAAGGGTTGCTGGGAATGAAGGTAGAGGGGAAAAGGGTGGCGGCGCCAGTTGATGGGTCACCGGCGGCGGCGGAGATCGCCGTGGAAGGGGATGAGGCGGAGCAGGAGGAGGGAGATGAAGATGAGGATGACGATGACAACGACGAGGAGGATGACGATAAAGAGGAGGAGGAGGAGGAGGAGGAGGAGAAGTGGCTAGGACAATACTCCTCTACGCAGAGCATACTGCTCGTCGGCGACGGGGACTTCTCGTTCTCGCTGGCGCTGGCCACAGGGTTTGGCTCCGGGGCGAACCTCGTCGCCACGTCGCTCGACACCTACGGTTTGTCATTTTCTGTCGCTTTCGCTCTCTCGTGCGTGCCTCGTAAAGGCGATGCCCTTTTCGGCCCTTTGTGCATTGGATACGGAAACACATGGAGCTGCTGAAGTGCTGATTCGACGATTCGGATGTGGCATTGGTTGTATGCGGATTTGATGCATTTGCTCCATTGAGATGAAGGTTTACTTGAAATGGGTACCACTATAGTGGGTGATGGAAGCTGCATTGCAATTGCAGCATGATTCTCATTTCTGGAAGAGCTGGGACTATGGATTTGTGGGACGCCCTTGAATCTCGTTGCAGTGCATTATTTGTCCTTGGAAATGTTGCTGTTGGGAAATATTTTTAAGTTAACTAAAAAATTGCCTCTTCTTTGAAGAGGTTTGAACCCTGGAACTTTTGCATGAACTAAAAAAAAAAAAAAAAAAAAAACTTTAGTTAACTTCCCCAGTCAGTGATGGTGTTGTTTCATACTACTAGGTGCTCCAGTCATTCCAAAATTTAGGTTGCTTCAGTTTGTTCTGAGTCAACCTTCTCTAACTTTGACCTAGTTATACAAAAATGCACCAACATCTACACCATCAAATTAGTTTAATTAAATCTACCATGAAATACGTCTTGATAGTGCTTTTGTTTGATATTGTAGATGTTAATATATTTTCTATTTACTGGATCAAAATAAAGAAGTTTGATTTAACAAAACTAAGACCTACATTTTGGAATGTAGTATAAGTATTTACTGAGCTAGTACTCTTGCTATTTTCTTATTTCTTTTCTGCCTTTCACATAGTTGGACTTTCAATGTTGTCAAGTGGTTGGGTAATGAGACATGTTGATTGTGCAGTTGAAACGTCTAGTTTTGTCACTTCTCTTTGATTTGTAGACCCCTTCTTTGATCAGATGTTTGAAGCACCCTGCCAGTTGTTTGCACATTGTTAACTTCAGCAACTTCTCTTCATCAAGGTTAATAATAGAGCAAAGTTAGCAAATCAATCATTTTGTGATCAGATTGGAAAAAACTGAAGAAAATAACATTGTGGCATTGTACCTAGAAATCCCCTGTGTACGCATGCACTCAGCTAACCAACCAACCACACCTATCATGCTATCTAATTAAATTATCCCAGAAATTTCGTATGTAGTATCTGAATTTCCTATTTGCTTCAGTCTTTTTGGCCCAAGACACATGTAGCACTAAGCTGACTCACTTACCTGATATTAAGGGAATAGCTTATGTGATATTTTAATCCTTTTTAGTTGTACTTATCTATTTCCTCTCTATATCTTGTGGGCAATCCTCTTTTACAGAGGCACTGGGCAACAAATTCTGCAGAGCGCAGTCTAATATAACAGCCCTGAAAAGTTTGGGGGCTACTGTTTTGCATGGCATTGACGTGAAGGCAATGAAGTTGCACAGTGACCTGAAAAACAGACGGTTTGATCGGATTGTCTATAACTTTCCTCATGCCGGCTTCAAAGGAAAAGAGTTTGAGGAACACATGATCAAGTATGTGCCCTATCTTGTTGTTTTAATTTTTGCAGTTTCTCTATTTTTAAATTCTGTGTTCGTAAACTCTTGTTGTAAATGTGGATTGGTTGTATCATTAATTTTCTTAGTGAATTCCTCAAGTTTGGAGTTGATCAGTATTCCTTTGACTATCTTTATATGAAGAGTAATGCCTTTTTGTTTAGTACACATTGAGCGTGAACTGACATTGGATAGAATCTCAATCAAATTGTTCCATTTCAATTTTCATCTTGGCCACCTGTCACTGCTAAAAACTTGTTTTTAGATGAACTTCAAGTTCTTATGCTTGCATTAAGAATATGAAACATCTTATATATGCCTTCAAGGATAAGTTGCAGGTGCTATATTTCTTCTCCATGGTTCATAAGCAAGAGAATGTTTATGCTTTTAATTTTGAATGGGTCTTCTTTGCAGTACTCTATAGCAGTTTTTGTTATTTCCTTCTCAATGTACACTACAGAAAATTCCTTTCTCAATGTACACTACAGAAAATTGTTCTTGTAATCTGTCAATAGGAGTTTCTTCACTTATGATTATATGAAATAAGATGGACAAGTCTGTTCAGATGGTTTATTTTGTTATGACAATTGCTTTTAGAAAGCAAGAGCCTATTCAACATTTACCGTGTCTTCATTTAGCAGCCTTATGATTCTTATCTAGATTCTTATTGTTTTATCTCGAATAATACGTCTAAATTCTTATTGACCATCTGCTTTGACCTTTTAGCTCACACAAGAAACTGTTGAGGAGTTTTTTCCGCAATGCACGCCACCTACTTCGGCTTTATGGTGAAATCCATGTTAGTCACAAGACAGGAAAGTGGTATGATGAATGGGGTCTTGAGGACCTAGCGGCTGAGTTTTCACTTATTTTGGTTGAGAAAGTTAGTTTCCAGAAGGCAGACTATCCTGGATATCACCAGAAGAGAGGAGATGGTCCAGATTGTGACAAACCTTTCCCGCTAGGCACCTGTTGCACATTCAAGTTCAAAATTGGAGGTTTGAAGAAGTGGAAGAAACAGAATGGGAGAAGGGCTGGAGCAATCTCATCTGTTGGAGGGGACACAAGGTCATGCCTTCCTCTTGTTCAACCATGGTCTGGGCTACAGTTTGTTCCACGAGCTTACACAGTTCCTTTGCCCGATACACGAGCTCACACAGTTCCTGTGCCCAATACTCTGCCATCTCGTGTAGTTGATCAAAGGCAACAACCAGGTATGCCACTAAACTTCGTTGGCATACCGAGAGCTCCTTATTTTCATCAACCGGGCACTGCCTGTTCACTGCTCAGCACTCCAGGGTCATCACTGATTAATGCTTTGGGCATTCCAGGCCACATTCCTTCACCAATGGGCAGAATCTCAAGCAACAGTTTGGTTGCTCCTCAGGGGTATCCACGGTATGAAGAGAGAAGCATTGCTGAACCGCTAGGAAACACTGATTACTTCTTTGCCTGCGAATACCAGAGGAGTTTGCTCAGGGAGCACAGGATACAGAGTCAACTAATGCCTGAGGGAACCAGCTTGAACTATTCTGCCTTCTTGGAAGCCCGGCAATGGGAGTCTGTTCAGAGACAGGAGCGGCTCCGCAGGATGATCGCATACGGTTCCCAGTGAAGGATCGTCATCCAGACTCCAGAGTTCGGTGATGTATGTGTCTCTGCGTTGAGGGTCGGTCCTCGGTCGAGAAGGAATTTGGTCTTTCCGTTACCAGATACTCTATGCAATGCTAGATATGATATGACCAGTGTGTTTTGTGTATAGGTAGGGCCGTTTTGTGTGGCAAACACTGGCCACAGCAGCGAAAGTAACGCTGATCCAAGTTGCTGCGTGAAGGTGTAATCCTGGGCAGGTAGCCTGTTTTTGCTATATGGGGGCTGCCTTTAGGAGCACATATTAGCTGCAGCAACTCACTTTATAGGGAGTATATAGTACTTTTTATGGGGTTGCTGTCAAATACTGTTAACTGGAGGTACCAGCTACTACCTAGTAACCCGCGCGTTGCCGCGGGCACGTTGTAGTGACGATCGGATCAGGAAGAAGTCAAAAATAAAATATTGACTAAGATTAATAGATTTATTCATTCTATATGGCTTACTTGGGTTGTGATCTGTAGGCTGTTGGTGGTCCCTATACTAAATGGATGACCAAGTAACATGTAGATCCACAAATCACATGATTAGCATAACATGATTCCTAAAGATATTGTATGAAGGGATATGCTGCTGCAATTAATATTGCTGATCGAAAACTAACTGCTTTACAGAATTAGTTAACCAACATTATCAAACGCTGGGTTTTTTTTTTTCGCACATCACAGGCCTTATTGTTGGCAATGTAGACGTCAAATAAACAGGTAGAGATGTGCATAGATAGCATGCATATGGTAGTTTTGGTACACATATTCATACGTAGTAAAAGTTAAAACTGCAATGAGGAAAAGTCCTTGTACTAAAGAATAGTATTCTAAGTTTTTTATCAGTGTGTATGGACCTATTTATGCAAAGCTTCATCTTCTGTCCATCATTAGGAAAGGAGAGTACACGTAAGTTCACAGCTGGAGGCTCGCCACGCCGTTCACTGTAGAAGTAGGGAGATCATTCACATAAACAACTGCTGGTGTGATGGAGTTGCCATCCACAAAAACAAATAACTTGAGTTAGGGAGAAAACTAATTTTTCAGATTTGGCGTAAGAAAACAAATGTGCAGTTCCAGTACTTGTGAGCAGGCAGTGAGGGCAGGGTTGACCGTGGCACTATGTGGTGGTCGTGCTATTGCTCCTTTTTATTTGGAAAGTTCAACAAGAATAGCTGGCTCGGTCATTCCTGTGTGCACAGAAGAGAAGTGAAATCAACTTTTTATTGAGCTATCAAGAGAATGTAACTGTCATCAATTCCAAAATGATAAGGACATGTAATAGCTCAGATTATGCAATCATTAAGATGCATTTGGTAGAATATGGCCTAATGTTGTAGACAGTTACCATAGATTAGTAAAACAAATTGTAAACCTGCCGGTGAAAAAGAGAACCTTTATGTGGTGAAGTAATGCTGGATTAACACCCTTACAATTCAAGGTGTACTTTGAAAGTCCCCATAATTGCAAGTCTGAAGTGACAGGAAGCAATTGCCCTGAAAATTCAGTGGCCCACATTCAATGTATTTTGCTATTTGCAGCAACAACCTATGTTGAAAGGAATATGTTGAATGAAATGGTATTTGGGAAAATACAGAAGGTAAACAGAACATTATTTTCAGAAGAAAGGAAAAAAGAAATAAACGATGAAAGCAACGAAGGTGATATAAATGTGGTTAAGAAAGCCACATAATTGCTTGCTACCCTCCCAAAGCATTGATCCGCAGGCCGACTGAATCCAACGCCGGGAGCATCTCTGGAGGCAAAAGTGCCAGGCACTAAAGCAAACAGGCGTATGCAAGATTGGAAGAGAATGAAACTTGTTCATGATGTACTTTGAATAAAGTGTCAGGCTATATACATGTATTTGTGTATGAATATCTTTATGTATCAATAGATGATGTTAAGAGTGAAGTACCACTGAAATACAGAAGAAACATTGCAATGAGGGAAGCAAACGACTCTGAAAATTAGCAGGCATCATGTAGTCCACAATCTATTTTTAAGATCCAAATTTAGCGACGTCAAACAACAATTGACTTGTGGAACTCTATTTCCATAGAACATCAAAATATGGACCTTTTATTTCATATATTTTAAGAACTGGCATATACAAATACAGCTGGAAAAGCAGCATATAAGCATAAAGAAAAAGCTGGGAATGTGTTTTGAGGAAGCTGAAATGATAACATACCATATGAACAGAATATACTAACCTTGGTAAGGTGTAAGTGCAATCATTTGGAACTACAATCCACCTTGGTACGGTTATCTAGAATTCTGGAATACGCACTCCTAAAACTAAAAGAATGCATAAAATCAAATTAAAGTTCTAAAGGGCAACTTAAAAATTTAATGTGAAGAAGGCTGTAGTTAGGTTCATAGTTTGAAATTCAGCAGATTTATTGGTGCATAAGCAAACTATTTCAGTTAGGGAGGAAACCTTTTTTTTCTGATGCTAGACATCTAGGATAGGAAAAATACTTACCCTGTATAGATATGGATGTTCGGTTGCAGTTCCATTAATCCAGCTTTGTATTCCCATCTAAAAGCATGAATGTAAGCAGAAATAGGCGGAACTCCAAGAAAAGCTTCACATAGATGGATGAAGATGGACAGTTATAAAATGGCATTGGCAGTCAAATGGCTCATAGTCAACTCATAAAAATGCAGCCCGACGACTTTGCAACGATGTGTTGGAAAATAAACATAAGAGCTGAGAGTCTCTTCTAGTATTTTAGGACATAAAACACATACTCTGATGCAGCAGATGGACACTTAATCTTGGTCCAAGCTGCAGCAAATGGGTAGATTATATTTGTTGAGTGAATGAATACTACTTTCTCCATCTCAAATTACAAGATGTTTGATTTTTAGACTCTAAATTTAACCACTTATCTTATTAAAAAATTATGTAAATATAGTTAAATTTAAGTCATTCTTGAAGAACTTTTATTGATAAAGCAAGCCATGAAAAAACAAGTGATATTTTGTATAACGTTTTGAATAAGGCAAATGCTTAAATTTGATGTAAAAAAAATTCAAATGTGTTGGGATGGAGGAAGTACCATACTCGCAGTTCTTGACGCAAAGTAGCTACAGTTAACAGTATATCTACCAGTGAATGAGTAAACATTAATATAGCTATTGTTGACTGAAAGTTTAACAGTTGGCGCAAAGGTGACCCTTGCCATTGAATCTGATAAACGTGACGACACCTTAGGCGATTGACTGAACTTCAGTGTAGTACTCCCACTCCTGACGACCTGCAAGAATGCCAAGGACAATAGCCATACCACGCAGTTTCTGGCAGCATAAATTTCACATACTATCCTCCGTTTCAATTTTTAATTTCTGTGCTATAAGTTTGACTCGATTTATAAATAAAAAAAATATAATATTTGCATCTTTAAATAAATTTATTAAAAAATAGTTTGAAAGATCTTTCTAATAATACTAATTATGATACTTGATCGATGATATTTAATATTTATAAAAATTACTGATAGTTATTTTTCAGAAAATGAAAGCGATGGATATTCTAGTACGGAGTATCCATGTACTCCAGATCGCGGAAGTATCCATATACTCCAGATCGCAACATAAACAGGCGTGTCCATCACCTGTAGTACTTTAAATAAATTTATTTAAAAAATAGTTTAAAAGATCATTCTAATAATACTAATTATGATACTTATCGATGATATTTAATATTTATAAAAATTACTTGACAGTTATTTTTCAGAAAATGAAAGCGACAGATATTCTAATACGGAGTATCCATGTACTCAGATCGCGAAAAGTATCCATGTACTCCAGTTCGCAACATAAACGGGCGTGTCCATCACCCGTAGTACTCTATTTAAAATACAATATTATACTTAGTCTCAATTTGTTAATTACTTTTATAATTTAACTAAGTTTAATACGTACCTAAAGATTTAATGTGATAGGGTTAAACTTTTGACAGTAAAAAATAAATAGATGTAAAGTCAAGCAAATTGCTTCCACCTACCACGCCAAGAGCCAAAGATTATGTGGATCCTAGAATATGCGAATCTATCTGTCCAATGGAGTTTTTAAATGTTAGCGTTTTTCTAGGGTCTGAAACAACTAGTAACATGGCTCTATCTAAAACAACTCGCAATATGGCTCTATCTGAAATAACCCGCAACATGGCTCTATCTTATTTTAAATCGTCTGATTCCTCTGTGCTCGAAATATACAGCTGCGGAAGTTTGCAATACAAGATTGGCTAGGAGAGGGTGGTTGGTGCGATGACATTTGATGGTTTTCCAATTTAGCAATATTTTTCCGAAAAAGTCTACTTAACCCTCTAAACTATCAAGTGTGGTCTACTTCACCCTCGAACTATGAAACGGTCTATTTTATCTCCTCAACTTTCCAAAACCGTCTAAGAGGTTTTTTAACGTGGTTTTGCTACAGTAAAACCGGTTTTCTCTTTTTTTATTTATATTTCTTTGGATATTTGAAAAATCATAGTAAATCACATAAAAATCATAAAATAGAAAAACTAATTTTGTTGGACTCAACATAAGTATATCTATACAGTGAACATATAATATGATATGCTTTAGTATAAAGTATTTGCTATAAAAATTTAGATTTGTTCACTGTAAACCTACAATAAAAACTTTGTACTAAAGCATATTATATATTCACTGTGTAGATATACTCATGTGGAGTCCAATAAAATTAGATTTTCCATTTTATGATTTTTCTATGATTTAATATGATTTTTTCAAAGATTCAAAAAAAATAAAAAAAAGAAAACCTGTTTTACTGTAGCAAAACCACATTAAAAACCTCCTAAGGGGTAAGATAGACGGTTTTGGAAAGTTGATGGAGTAAAATAGACCGTTTTATAGTTTGGGGGGTGAAGTAGACCATGCTTGATAGTTCGAGGGGGGTTAAGTAGACTTTTTCCAATATTTTTCTGTCAAAATCCTTTTGAATAAATGAGCACTTCAATTCGAAAATATCTTAGACTCTCCTTTGAAAAAATAACAGCATGATATACAATTTTGATAATGATGTTTTAGTAATAATGATAGGGCATGCATTAATTGAACACATATCACGCATGCACTCACCCTACCACTTAAGGGGATATTTACGTGGCTATATCCAGAGTGTCGCTACCGCACTTCAAAATAACTATGGATCATTAGTCTAGATGCCTATTGTCACATATTACCCCTCTCATCAAATAATAATGGAAAAAGTCTATATCACCCCTAACTATGATGGGTGAAACACTTAACCTCCTCAATTATAAAACCGGATATTCTACCCTCTAAACTTTTCAAACCGGTTAAATTACCCCCTAGAGCGGTTTTGAGCGGTGGTTTTTGCTTCTGATGACATAGTTTTGTCTTTTTTCTTTTTATTTATTTTGGTTGAATCTTTGAAAAATCATAGTAAATCATAGAAAATCATAAAATAGAAAATCTAATTTTGTTGGACTCTACATGAGTAGATCTACACAGTGAGCATATAATATGTTTTTAGTGCAATTTTTTTCTGTAATTTTAGATTTATGATTTTCTATAATTAATTGGAATAATTCATAGCCGTAGTTTCTGTGATCCAATTATGGTGAAATTTTTATAGTAGGCTAATTATTGTATGCTTAATCTCTAGTAAAAAAATTTCATACTCATTGCATAATATATAATTTAGTTATAAATTTATTTATATTTTATAAATATAAACCTAAATAAATTTATAACTAAGTTATACATGATTCAATGATTATAAAATTTTTATTATAGATCAAGCATACAATAATTAGCCTACTGTAAAAATTTCATAACAATTGGACCACGAAACTGTGGCTATGAATTATTTTAATTAATTATAAAAAATCATAGATCTAAAGTTATAGAAAAAATTTATACTAAAAAATAACCTATTATATGCTCACTGTATAGATCTACTCATGTGAGTCCAACAAAATTAGATTTTCTATTTTATAATTTTTTTTGTGATTTACTATAATTTTTTAAAAGATTCATTTGAAATAAATAAAAAAAAAAAAGACAAACGACGCTACTATAGCAAAAAGGAAAAAGTCTAAAAAAACTCCCCAACTATTAACGTTGGTGCACTTTATACTCTGAACTACAAAACCAGGTATTGTACACCCTGAATTCTAGAAACTGGTGCAAATAACACCCCGAGGCGGTTTTTTTTGAAAGAACCACAGGGCGGTTTTAAAGGGTAGTTTTGCTACTGATAACGTGGTTTTGTCTTTTTTTTTTTTTATTTATTTTGGTGAATCTTTAAAAAATTATAGTAAATCACAGAAATTATAAAATAGAAAATCTAATTTTGTTGGACTCCACATCAGTAGATTTACACAGTGAATATATAATATAGTATATTTTTAGTATAAAGTTTTTTGCTATAATTTTAGACCTATATTTTTTTATAATTAAATAGAATAATTCATAACTATAATTTCTATGGTCGAATTATGGTGAATTTTTTATGATGAGCTCATTATGATATTCTTGAACTATAATAAAAATTTTATAATTATTGGATCATATATAACTTAGTTATAGATTTATTTATGTTTATACTTAGGTTTATGCTTGTTAAATATAAATAAATCTATAAATGATCCAATAATTATAAAATTTTTACTACAGTTCAAGCATATCATAATAAGCTCACTATAAAAATTTTAGTATAATTTAACTATAGAAATTATGGTTATAAATTATTTCATTTAATTATAAAAAATATAGGTCTAAAATTATAGCAAAAACTTTATACTAAAATATACTATATTATATATTCATTTGTGTAGATCTACTGATGTGGAGTCCAACAAAATTAGATTTTCTATTTTATGATTTTTGTGATTTACTATGATTTTTTAAAAATTTAGCCAAAATAAATAAAAAAGAAAAAGACAAAACCACATTACTGTAGCAAAACCACCCTAAAAAACCGCCCCAGGTGTTATTTGCACCCGGTTTCGAAAGTTCAGGTGTATAATACCCAGTTTTGTAGTTCGAGTATAAAGTGCACCAATGTTAATAGTTGGGTGGTTTTTTTTAGACTTTTCCTATAAAAAACCACCATTCAAAATCGCTCTAGGGGTAATTTAATCTGCTTTGAAAAGTTCGTAGAGAGTAAAATAACCGGTTTTGTAGTTGAGGGGGCTAAGTGTTCCATCCATGATAGTTCAGGGGTGATGTAGACTTTTTCAGTAATAATAGGATAATTATATGCTTTTTTTGACAAATAAGAAAGATAAGAAAATTAAATCATTAGGTAAGATATCTATCAATTAGACCTAACTTGCATGCTATGCAATATGGCATTTAGAAACCTACGGGACAAAGATCAATCTGTTTTAGGGCCTGAGATTTTGTCCTTTTCTTTTTAGAACACTTTATAATTATTTATTAATTACTTAATTGAGACTGGGTGCATATAAAAGTTTCATTTAGAAAAAAGTCTACTTCACCTTCCAACTACGAGGGGCGGACTATATAACCCCCAAACTATGAAACAGTCTAATTTACCCCCTGAACTTTCTAAAACCGTCTATTTTAGCCTCTAGGCAGTTTTCAATGGTGGTTTTACTACGATGAATGATGGTTTTTCTACAAGAAACCTCGGGTTTTAGTACAGTGCGGGTGGTTTTGTCTTTTCTTTTTTAATTTATTTTTATTGAATCTTTGAAAAATCATAATAAATCATAGAAAAATCATAAAATAAAAAATCTAATTTTGTTGAACTCCATATTAGTAGATCTATACAGTGAACATATAATTTTCTATTCTATGATTTTTCTATAATTTACTATAATTTTTCAAATATTCAAAATAAAATAAATATAAAAGAAAAAGACTAGCAAAAATTTTATAGTAAAGCATACTAAATTATATGTTTATTGTGTAGATCTACTCATGTGGAATGCAACAAAATTGGTTCCATTATATGATTTTTCTGTCATTTATTATAATTTTTCAAAGATTCAGCAAAAATAAATTTTAAAAAGGAAAAGATAAAACCACCCGCACTGTAGCAATCTGAGGGTACTGTAGCAAACCCATGTTACTGTAGCAACCGTCATTGAAAACTGCCTGGGGGGTAAAATAGACGGTTTTGAAAAGTTCAGGGGATAAATTAGACTGTTTCATAGTTTAGTGGGTTATGTAGTCCACCCCCATAGTTTTGGGGGGTGAAGTAGACTTTTTTCTTTAATTAAATAAGATCATACAAATCATACAACATAACTTACCATTTCTCTTAATTCATAGGGATTAGAGAAAAGGAAAGGAAAAATAATAAAAGTTAGAAACTGCTACAACCTAGTACAAATGTACAGTCAATGATGACACCATCTGAACAGTTTTACACCATGTGAAGAGTGGCACCATATGTGAGGAGCCAAGGAAGCTCATCCGGTGCTCAGACGGGCATATAAGAAGGCCAGCAGCCCCGCGACGTTTCCGTCATCCAAACTCCAAACCATTTGGACTCTGAACCCAGCCGAGAACATACAACGCACAGTCCAAAAGGCACCATTTGAGGTTGCGGAGATCATGAAGCCGACAGCAGGAGAGAAAAGGGTGAAGCATTACTCCTCTGCTCACAGCATCTTGCTCGTCGGCGATGGCGATTTCTCCTTCTCTCTGGCGCTGGCCACCGCGTTCGGTTCTGGCGCCAACCTCGTCGCTACGTCCCTCGACACCTATGGTTAGTTCATTGATCGCTTCTGCTCTCTCATCATGCATGTGTACCTTAACTTTCTCTCTCTTTTTGTATTGTTTAGGTTACTGAGTTCTATCGTATTCATGATCCGTTCTTAGATGATCACCTGTTTAGAGTGACCTCTCCAGTGAGTTCCTATGTTTTTTCCACATTTTTTTACACCTTGTAACCCACTTTATAATGGTTTTTCAACAGTTATTTTCCCGTCAAGGGAGATATAGGTAAATCCACCATTAAGCAATTTCCGTAGGACACATCGTTGGGTGGGAGGGGGAACCTTTAAATCTTCCCTATTTGCATATATCGTTCTAATTTTGGCCCTTGACCCCTTGTATGCATTGAGCTGACAAGCTTACCTCATAGTAGTAATGAAGTGTGTGAGTGAGATTTGATCGTCATTACTTGTATTCTTTTTTATTTCTCTGCATTTGCTGTGGGTAAACATATTTTGCAGGGGCTCTGAAGATCAAGTACAGCCAAGCAGAGTCAAATGTAATGGAGCTGAAAAGGTTGGGGCTAGGGTTTTGCATGGCGTCGATGTGGAAACGATGAAGCTTCACAATGACCTCAAGAACAGACGGTTTGACCGGGTTGTGTTTAATTTTCCTCATGCCGGTTTCAGAGGAAAAGAGTATGAGGTGCACATGATCAAGTATGTTTGGCCATTATTTGGATTTTTGCATGATAATCTGTCTTATTGTTCCTACAAAAATGTTGATTCGAAAACCTTGCACATACGTAATCAAGCAAATGGGCAAATGGCAATGGATATCATGACTGCATTTCTCTTTCAAATTTATTATAGGTACTGTTGATCACTAAACTTGTTTTCCGCAACAAACCAGAGCGCTTGCTTTACAGTAATTCCATAAGACTCATCATTGTGCTTACATAACATGATAAGCCAAAAAAATTAAAAGTAATACAAAATGTCATATCTCAAGGTAAAAAAAATATTGTATTACTATATAACTATTATTAATTGGTTTATTGTATTGTGTTGTAGAAGTTTTTCATTTACATTTGAAATGGTAGGTTTTGGAAGTAACTATATAATATTTGTATGCATAATTATAAGTAGTTAGCTGCTGGCTGCTTCTTTCAGATAAACAAACAAAAGAAAAAAAAAAAAAATCTTCTCCTCCTATCTTGACCTTTTTTTTTGGATGACTTCTCAGTTATCATACTAACTCTGTCTCTGTGATCTATATATAGTTCGCACAAGGAAATTGTGTCTGCTTTTTTCAGCAACGCGCGCCACCTGCTTGGGCGCTATGGTGAAATCCATGTCAGCCACAAGACAGGGCACCCATACGACAGCTGGGATCTTGGGCACCTAGCTTCCAAATCTTCAGCACATCGCACAACTCACAAACATTCTAGTTCATCTACTCGCTCGTAGAGATTTGGGAGATTCTCCCTCTCTCTCGATCGCCTTTGTTCTTTCCATACAAGCTCTGAGAAAGAACACGATCCCGGACGTAGGGCGTCTTGCCCGAACCAATATACATCGCCGTGTTCACTTGGAAAACCATCCGAAGGATAAGTGGGCTTTCATTT